>MLYV02000421.1:0-72325 GCA_001913855.2 Hermanssonia centrifuga
ACTGGATATCCGTGGGGATTTTTAGCTAGAATAAAACTTAAAAATAAGTTGAAAAGAGTATAAACTTTGTTCATAATTTTCAATATAAAATTCTGGTAAAAATTCTGAAAAACTTCCTGATTTTATCTGATGATATTTTGTGACAAATCTAAGATATTTTTGACTCAAAATATGCTTTAAATTTTGTCTAGACTTTTCTTGTGCAAGATGTTTGTAAAAACTGAAGGAAATCTGATCAAAACATTAATTTGATAGATGTTGCTAAAGTTGTAATAAGATTTTATGGTAGAAAAGCTAAGACAAAATTTAAAGCATATTTTGAGTCAAAAATATCTTAGATTTGTCACAAAATATCATCAGATAAAACTAGAAAGTTTTGTGAATTTTTACCAAAATTTTATATTGAAAATCATGAATAAAGTTTATACTCTTTTCAACTTATTTTCAAGTTTTATTCTAGCTAAAAATCCCCACAGATATCCAGTGAAGTCTTTCTGAATTTTTACCAGAATTTTATATTGAAAATTATGAATAAAGTTTATACTCTTTTCAACTTATTTTTAAGTTTTATTCTAGCCAAAAATCCCCACGTATATCCAGTGTTGAGCTGGAGTATCTCCTGCTAGAGGATATCCCGCCCTCCAGCGTCGTTGAGCAGGAATGGTCCCCCGTTGCCAATAGAAGCGACCTTAGCGTCGTCCCAGCTCTAAAGTGGGTCTTCGTGACCGTCCACCTCTAGTTCCCCGAGGCTTACTTCTTCAGGTAACGAGGGGGACTGCTCCTTATAATACTTCGTGTAGAAGTCCCAGGCCTTTCGTTGTAGCTCAGGATCGAGCTCGGCTTCAGGGATGTTAACTGCCCCCCAGTTCCGGGGGTCTACGGTTTTTCCTTTGTTCTTAGAAGTTCCTTCGACGAAGGACAGTGGACTAACCGTGCTGTCGTAGGTAAAGCCTCAGCCGTCGAGGCGAGTAGCAAGCTCGTCGATTTGCTCGGCGGAGACTTTGGGGTTCTTAGAGTAGTTAGCTCGATCGTCCTCCTGTGTAGCGGGGCTGCGGGGCCGCCTACCATATCTAACCTCAGTCCAAGGTCCTTGGCTGAGGTTAGTCTCATCCCCGGTAGGGGTCTCTTTCAGATCGGCTTCGCTGTTCTTCTCACTAGGTCTCGATTTCTTATCGCGAAGCGATAGCGTAGATAAATATTGGGAGATGCCATTCAGACTACTGGTAACGGATACATTGGCGGCTACAGGCCCGGCCGAGAGCTTTCTCGAGGTCACCTGGCTGTACAGCACAGGTTTGAGCACCTCAGATACTTCTGTCCAGCTGGACAGAGTCGTCAACGGAGAGGGGGGGGTGTGCCCAACCTCTGAGACCGAAGTATCAGCTATTGCGGAGGAAAGCGAGTCAAACGTACCCGGTAGCCTCGTCAACTGAGCTGGCGTGGAGTTCGCTCGCGCTCGGCTCCTCAGCGGGTAGCGAGAGGTGGGACGCGTGGTAATAGTTCCCAACGTCATGTCTATACAAGAAGTGAGGTTAGCAACCGTGAACTGAAAAGAGGACTTACAAGGGTTTTTTATTGTTGTATGTTTCTTGGTTTATTTCGAATGAGAGGGGTTCCTACTGGTTCGGAAGTCGACGTTGATCAGACGGCGAGGGATCCAGAGAGTCCAGCGAGGAGGATATGAGGTAGAGTTTTTAGAGAGTCAAGCGAGGTAGAGGTTCGAGTCAAGCAAAGTGCGTGATGTCAAAATATGTGACGCCCACGTATAAGGCGTTGGCGCACACGGGAATTCACATGGTCAAGTGACAGGATAAAGCACTGATATTCAAGACTTGTAGGAATGCTGTCCTGTCTACACTCGCAAGGGGGGGGTATTTATACGTTACTGAGACGGAGGAGGGAGTCCGACGGCGTAAGGCGTAAGGAAACAGGATAGGTAGAATTAAAAAGGGCTAAGAGAATTGTGGCACGGGTGAAGGGTAGAACGAAGAGATGCCCGAAAAAGGAAGGAAGGAAGCGCACAGAAGAGAGACGAGTTCTGGACCGCTACACACAAGCAACTGTCAGAATCTATAATCTCCCAAGCAGTTGTTTGTCGAATACATACTGTAGTATTTGGAGTTTACCAAGGTGTGACACGGTATCTTGGTTCAGCTCACACGGCTTGGCATACATCAGCAGAACATTTAGTACTTAAAAAGTGTCTTAAACTCACTTAAAACACTAAAATTGAGTCTAAGACGACTAAAAAACTAAGACCGGCTTTTAAGAAATAAGGAGATTGTCTTAGAAAAGTAGGCACTAAGTAGAGCTCTACTTTCAAAAGTCACGGAGGTTCTTAAAAAGCCAGCAAAATGCAGTAGAGACGAGACGGACTCGGACATTATTATGAGGCTGGGAACACAAGTCATAATATTGCTTAACAAATCAACAACATGTAAAAAGTAATGACAAGCTAAGTATGTAATAATTAATTCTGCAACCCTCGGAGTCTCGGAAACAACTTATCACACAAATTGCGCAGCTTAGTAATCAAGAGCTGAGCGGTAATTCAGAGGCAGGCGGCATGACACATTGTTTCGGCACACATGTTGGTGAAGGGAGCTTATCAGCGACGAGGAAATCAGCAATGAGCAGCGGCGGTCTGTCTCTGCCTGTCACCGGTCAATGGCCTCACCTCATTGACAAAATAAAATACTACTCCCTTTCATTGTTCTGAATGATTGCTGTCAAAATCAGCCTTACTGATATGGCCTGAGAGGGAAGAACATACCAAATTGCCCTCATCTGCTAGACCCAGTGCCGAAGCTGTTGTGAAATGATTCTGGCAAAGTTGAGTGTGTATCACCCACTGATATGTTTCTGCAAGAGAGTTAGTGACTGCAAGTAAAAATTCATACAGAAACTGGGGGAAAGGTTACTGATCGAGTAGAAGAAATGAGGGGCAAAGTCAGGAGTGGTGCGCTGCATTCAGCACCGCCGAAAGCTTTTGACTATGAAGCAAGACGGAGCGCCTCGAGGCGCCATCAATGTCACCTGCGCGAACCTAGAGCGCTTCTTTAAAACCTATTATCTAACACGTTAGGATCGAAGGAAAAATAAGATGAGTATAAACACTCAAAGTCTTTCGGGCGCCAATTAAGCCTGTTAATCTTACCTTTCGGACGATTAAGAATGTCCAAGTAGGTCTAAGTGCGAATTAAGTGAACTAAGTACGCAAGAAGCAAACCAAGTCGCCGTAAACGCTCAAGTAGGATTTCAAGTAGTTGACAATCTGCTGATGTAGTACTCTTACTATACTATGAGTCTTGACCTGGTTCAAACTGGTTCAAATGAAGCGCCTAATTGGCACCTTCCTCGTGGCAACGGACTACGAGGGCCTTCGCTCCGATAATAAGCGCTGAATCCTCGGCCTGAGATCTGAGAATTAATGCATTTGACACTATTAAGCTACGAAAACAGTGAGATAAAATCATGATGTGTATTACTGATTGCCAATTCATTCGGTTTGAGTTTGCTCTGTGACAAAAGGGAGAGGATTACTGGCACTGTTGTGTTCGTCACAAAGAGACTCCTTCCGAAAACCACTGGAGGGTGTTTTGGATGGCATGGAAGAGGAACATTGAAGACCGAAGAACTGGTCTGCAGTCTTGTCCGCCGATTCTGGCCACCCTGACAATCCGGCATAGACTCAAAATATACGAAAGATATAATCATGTGTCTTCAAGTTCGGTCCCGGTGTATCCACAGGTGGAGTCGGAAAGTTGTCTGGTCAGAAGTGATCTTCGAGAGTTAGAACTTGACTGAGGTCAATTATGTTGAGACCATCTATTTCTTCAAGTTCGTGTGCGGCTTTGACAGCGGCCTTTGACAAGTCGCCTTCGAGGTCCTTGACCATGCCGTTGCGTTGGTCGATACGGTTGTCCTCAGTGATGCGCCAAGAGTGGATGTCTGCTTCCACACTGCGATAGTGGGCTTTACAAAGCAAATAAAGCTGAATGAATTGTCTCAAATGGAGGTTGTCGATTAGGCTCAGCGGCGGACGGCCATTTTGTATACTTAACATCTTGAGCTCCCCGCCCACCGATAACCCAGCCTTGTCTTCGACCTTCCCATACTAGTAGTCCTGGACGTGTGCTGCAAGTGAAACGTTCTGGTGATTCTTCTTCCAAATTTGCTCACTAAGTTTTTCATCTTCAGATAGTTTTGTTCTATCATGTTTGTGGAAACGTAGTGCAAGCCAAGTCACGACATGGATGAATGATTCGAGGTCGTCTGAGAGAGAATTCTGCTTCGTAGGGAATTGTGACAGCGGACCCGACATAGAAGCCCAGGTCCCCTGAGATGTTGATAAACAGTGAGATATGAAGATATCAAACAGCTCACTCACCGAACGTCCATATTGAGTAGCAGGTTGGCCCACACTTTCAAGCTTGCACAGATCCCAATCGTTGAGAAACCCGTTTCCGTCTGAGTCAATAAGAATATTGTTGACGCTAACATCTCTAGGCAGGATCCTCGCCTTCTCCCAAGCTTGTTGATGCCCTGCCAGCGTGAACAGATCAGAGAAGTCTAGATTCGTCATACAGAATCGCAAAACGCACCTGATAATGCGTCACATAATTATCTGGATCATCATATGAGATCTTTCATAGGTAGCTTGAGGACGCCCAACTTGGCGAAAGACTAGCCGGCAATGGATGCGCGCCAGAAGGATATTGTTTTCGAGGTAGTCCTGCGTGATGGTTCGCTGGCCGGCGCCCTTACTATTCTTTCCGACGTCCCCTCCCGCAACTAACTCTGCTACAAACTTCACCTCTTTCTCCTTCAGTTGTGCGTATATTGATATCTCTCCGTTAAGATCTTTGCAGAGTCGGGCCGCCAATAATCCTTTATGAACACCAAAAGGTTATTTTTGACGTGGCCAGTTGGGGATCGAGTAACGGAGCGGTGCTTCGCAATGACATATGTTCCAACTTCTCCGGTTGTTCCGCCGCTGTGTCCCGCAGCCTCAGCAAGCTGACATTCAACCTTCGACAACAAAATCTCATGAGTTAGATCCTGGTCTGTACTGTCGCAGCTGATCATGTGCGTACTACTCACCTTGTATGCTGGATGAAATTTGAGATTAGCCACGTGATCCTGCCTGCAAGCTTCTAGGTACGATGTCCATCACTCATAGCCCCGGCGCCGATGATACCACACTTCATTAATTTCAAAAGAAGCGGATCGTCCTCGCTCAGCCGTATTACCGTGGGATCGTAGCCTTGGTCTTGCGCGCTTGCAGAAGCAATCTTGTATACGTAGTTCAAGAGGTTGGTACAACCGTCTTTCTCTACAGATGGTGTGTCGCGGACGTAAAAGAATGGTTTTGATACGATTGCGCCGATACGGTCCCAGCGTATGAGTCGAGCCTTGTTCTTCACAATGAAGAGGGAGAACACGGAGGTGCGGTGTTGTCGAGCTTGGACTTCAGCCACGTACTTGATGAGCTGTGCTCGAGAGCTCCGACCATCATTGTCCTCACTGGCTCGCAACTGGCTAGTATCTTCGAAAGGATCGGCACGTAGCTTGTTTTTGATCTCGATAGGCATTATAATCCACCCCCAAGCGGCTTTTGCAGAATGAACCCCTGAGCCATTCGTGATGGTCCAAGCATTCTCGCCAACGTCGGTGCGGTACATGCTTAGGTCAGGCTTTGAACTGTCTTCACTAGACTCGGGATGGTCTGCTGTGATCTTGATGGCATACTTCAGTTCGCAAACTTCCATCATTTTCTGAAATACGTCACACTAGCCATGGGGATGGTACATGAGTGCGGCATAGCAGAGCTTTTAACTGATGGCAGTAACATACCATGGGTGAATACATGTCTTTCTCCCTCCCATCCAACGGAACTTTGCTGAAGTTCCCAATCTTCTCTAGATGTTCTTGACTCAGCCCATCCCCTGGAAGAAATAACTCCATAAATTGCTTGACTGATAACTCTACGTAGGGGTCGTCCATATTGTGGTTGACCGCTGCGCCGCGCATTCATTGGTTCAGACTGCTTTCAAGTGATATTCAGCTCGGATGCGCTTGCTTGACGTGGCGTGCCCGGATGAAGACAGACTAGTAGCGGGTGGAACTGCAGAGGATGTCATGGTTAGCAAAGTCGGGGGGGAAATTGAATTTGTGAACTTGGGTGCATTGCCAGGCTATATATACTTTGAGTTCCGTGCAATGGAATCGAGATGCTGTGACAATCAAAGAAGAAATCTCACCCGGTGTTTCCACACTAATTGAACGGGGACGAACGATCGTTTGAGGACAGCCCTCTCCGCTGCAACCGCTAGTCGAAGTGTTCGACAAAGAAATATATTGACTGTACATACATGTAGGTGAGCAATGTTGTAACAATTGTCTGTTTAAAATGTTCCGTACATCTTTTGGCAGGACTGGGCAAAGTCCGATGGCCAATATTCGTCCAAGTTCTTGTTAAAGTTGACTGTGACAATGATCGAGAATATAATTTCAACGCGAGCGGAAGAACCCCAACTTGGAAGTCCGGCCTCCGCCCATTATAAGCGCTCGAGCCCTCAAAATTAATAAATGTGCTCAGGTTAACTTGAATATACAGGATATATCATACACTATACCTCGCTTAACTCCAAGTAATCGTCAAATTGTGATTAAGAGACAGCCCCAGCCCACTCAGCACCAACTTTTGTTGAGCCGGGACATATTCCCATCCGCTCACTTCCTTCTCCTGCACGCTCACCGTCGTCGGCCTCTTCTCCGTATTACCCACTCCCAAAACCGTCACCGTCTCCAACGTCTCCTGCAGCGCAAACGATCCACTCCCAGAGATCTTCAAAGACCCCTTGACAGCGTGAAACTCGATAGTTCTGCTCGGCGTAGGCGGGATAGACTCGCCGTCGTCGATGTAAGCCGTGCCAAACGCGAATCCGTCTGCGGCTTGTGAAACCAGGAGAGAATACGGGCCCTGCCGGGTCTCTGCAACGGTGTAAGCGGGTTGTCCGTGAAGAAGAATCGCTGAGCCGTCTCGGATGTGAACGTTGATGTGACCCAGGGGAGCGGAGAGTGTGGTAGGACTGCCATCTGTGGAGCTATTGACGACGTTGTGCGTGTACCAGTCCCTCCATATAACGCGCCCTCTACCAGGGAAGATGCCTGCAAGACAGATCAGCTCAAATTTAATGTTTAGTATGGAAGAGGCGAAGGACTTACCGTCCACAGTTGAGACGTTTGGAGTGAGTACGGGGGTAATGAGGATATCACGGCCAATCAGGTATTGTTGATCGATTCCAAAGAGTTCAGGCTCGTCAGGGAACTCGTAGAAGAGTGCTCGGACCGGAGGTGCGCCAAATTGAGATGCGTTGGCAAACAACGTGTACTGTTGATGAGGTAGCGTAGTTAGAAGTCGTCGTGCTTCCAAAGAAATACTAGAGCAGAGATAAAAGCTCACCCAGTAAGGCAACATAGAGTACCGAACGTTCATGGCTGTCCGCGAAGCATTCGCTACACTATCCCATCTATACGGCTCCTGCGATAACGCCCCCCTCTCATTATGGTTCCTATAGAACGGCATAAACGCCGAAAGCTGCATCCACCGGCCACACAACTCTTCATCTGTATTATCGTTGAATCCGCACGTGTCCGCACCGACCATTGGAATCTGGAACAACTGGAACTGGAGTACGCCTTGGATGTTGAAGTACATGTACTGCCATTTACTAAAGTTGTCGCCAAGCCAGTGACCGGTCCATTTACCGGAGCTGGGGAACGTCGAGCGGCTGATGAGGAAAGGACGTTTGCCGGGATGGAGGGACTGGAGAGCGAGATGGGTGGCTTTCTCTTCCATCATGCCCCACAGGTTGTGGGTGTCGAGTTCAACGTATCCGCCCGCGTGAGTAGCATTCGTCGCTAACGCATGCAAGGACAGACGGCCATTTCCTAGATAAATAAATAAAATACACAACATTCAGCTGGGTCGGAATGATGTGTTGCAAGAAACTCGCCATTGTGGATGGCATAAGGCGGGGTATTCAAGTCCACGTCCTTTTGTCCGCCAGCGCCAAGACCCCGCTTGGAAAGAGTAGAATCTGTCGATTCACCAGCGCCGTACGTTAAAGTACCATTGACGGTAATATTGCCACTTGGACCAGATATTGTCGAGTTGTATCTGGTTAGAACGAAGAGATCCCGTCAATAAATGTGGATCTTGGCTGGGAAGAAGTTTCAACGGACCCTTCAGGATAATTTGTGACCTCGCCACCAGGATCACCGGGAAGGATGAACGGGGCCGTAGTATTGCTCAGGTTGGCGCCAGTTCCACTACACAGACACAGACAGAGGCTCGTTAGGATGGCTTAGCAGTAGAGGAGAAGGAAGGAAGAAGACGGACCAGGACCCATCGCAGAACGAAGATGCCTCGTTCATATCCAACCAGATCCCTGAGAATTCGATTCCCGAGTTCGACCAATTCGTCAAAGCTTCCGTCCAATATTTTTGCGCATTCTCGGAGAACCAATCCGGGAATACAGTGTATCCTGGCCAAACTTGACCAACATATTCCGTGCTGTTTGGGTTCTTGACGAATACATCTCTGAATCACATTGGCAGGGCTCATTAGAGAATTTCATGGAGTTATCAGATAAAAATGGGTCTTACAATTCGGTGCCACGGGTATATGGATCATACTAACCAAAAAATGGTGGCTTGAGTAGACGCGAGAAGCAGCGTGGAAATGTTTACGCACGATGTCAGTGGAGTTGATTTGTTTTGCTACCGCTGCGTCCACGATCGGAATATAATGCTGATTGTTGGACGCCTGTAGGAAAGTTAAAGCCTAATCCATAAAGTTGATCCCATCTATGACGTACAAGTTCTCTGATGAAGCTCCTCATTTCGTCTGCAGGGAAAGACACGGGATCCGACGTAAAGTCGCGAACAGCATGGTACAGATCAATGTCGTTCCACATGACTGCGAATGAACGACTGTCAGCATGATAAAACTCTGGTAAAGGTTGACGAACCTTCGAGCGGTATGTTAGCTTCTCTCATCTTCGTCACTTGCTCTTTGGTTTCATTCACGGTCGTATAACCCCATCGACAGAGATGGAATCCGAAAGCCCAGGCAGGTTGCCAGGTCGGCAGTCCAACAAGTTCACCGTATTGCTCAATGACCTTCTGAGGGCTTGGACCCGAGAAGAAGTAGAAGTCGAGCGTACCACCAATTAGGCGGTACTCGATGAGAGAAACATTGGAGGAGGGCGGGGTCAGTAAAAGTATATCCGATCCCGCAGAGCTGTCATAGGGAACGTAAGAAACTCAAGAATAGAAGAGAATGGAGTGTCACGCTGCTTACCTGAAGAGGAATACACCATGCGTTTGGGAGCGGCGTGAAGTCTCGTTATATCGATGTTCCATGTATATCGAGTGTGACCCATATCTGACGAACGAACACGCGTAAACATACATCGGCACACAAAGAAGCCATGTATACTTACATGTTCTGATCAATCGGGTCTGCGATATCCCGAGCCCACATCGTCTGGATAGTTCCATTTCCACCGTTCGTGCCAACGTCACGTCTGAAACCACTGCTTGCAACAACTTCTCCAAGGCCGTAAATGTTGGCGCCTAATGGAAGCGCAGAGGTCAGCTGCAGATATTGATCCTCGAATATCAGAGGGAAAGCGTCAAGTGCAGTGGTATTGTCGGTGGAGATAACAGGGGGTATTGGTGTTGGAGGTAGTGATGACGCTCGAGTATCAAAGAGTGGTTGAGCGTCGGGTTCAGAGCTACGAGTAATCCAGAACGCGAAAGGGGAAGGACTATAGTTGAAAATCAAGTCGGAGTTGTTCTTTTGAATAGCTTGAGAGCCTGACTGAAGCTCAACCACTGAGGAAGGGACCGTGAATTGAGATTTCGCAGTGTCGTAGATGTTGACATGCAGTCTGAGGCGAACGGTGAATTCTAGTGTTGGGGGAAAATACGATACGATACGAACCTCGCTTCGCTCTCATAAGTTACTTCAAGTGTCAGGTTTGCAATGTCATGCCCAAAGGCGTTACATGCAGCCCCAGCAAGACTCAGATGAGCTGTGACTCCAGTTTTTGTCTCTTTCAAATCGCTCAGCGTGTAGCCTTTCGAAGGTAATTCAGCGAATTGATTAAGTTCAGAGAGTACATAGAATCAAACCTGGGCAATTGGTCACGTTCAAGGATAGACTAGAGTTGTCGACCAAGAACGAACTCGGCAAGACATTCTGCTGCAAAAAAGATGGCTGTCTAGCCAGAACATGGATATATGATGCAGAAAGTAGGAGTAGACCCGCTAAAGCGGTCGTGAACATAGCGAGCCAGTCAAGAAGTTAGGGTCGAGGGTTGGAGGACAACCAGTTGCGAGCGAAGAAGATGAACCGGCCGTCCATTTTATAGCAGACGAGGTCGTCTGCTTCCCTCCGCCGGTCAGCCACTCGCTGCCATCAACAACGGACAACTTCAAGGGATCGCATGACTATCCCAATTAAGCTTGCGTAGGGCGCCTATCGAAGTTTAAACGCCTTGCTTTCGTAGCCTTCAACCGCTTGCACTTGTTCGTCTCAAAGCTTGCTCTTAGATTCGATTCCGACACGACTCAGCGGCACAAGGATTTGTTCCATAGAAGATGCAAAAGTTTCATATAGTCTCTTGCGACAGTCTCCAAGAAATCATTGTTATACTCAATTTCCTAATGGACCAGAAGTTAAACAATTTGAATAAATTTGACATTTCACTGCGGTCCTGGCATGTTTTACATCGGTATGAATGAATGTACAGCTCACAACATTATCTAAGCTAGTTTCACCTCTGGTGCAACGTTTGCTCTGCTCGGGGTCATACAAGGCTATAGAGAATCCAAATGATCTTTTCATCTCAATGATACCACTCGTGAGCTGCTTCAGTTTGAAGAATGCAGGTGCCCCTAGTGTTATAGCGCAAAGAATGCATCATAGTGCAGGCTTACATTAGGCACTGACAGGCCACAATGCATGATTCAAAGCTTGCGTGCAAATGAATCCAAGTAGTGATCTGCAAGGATCCAGAGACCCTCCAAGGGTAAGGGTTTGGAGGGTAAGGGTAAGGGTCAGAATGTCAGACCCTTGGACCCTTACATAACCCTTCCATATATAGTAATCTTGCACTCAATCCTTTTGCTTTTTATCTATAAAATCTATCTTTACAGATGTTTACTTCTTTCACAAGTATATAGTCAATTATTAGCATAGTTAAATCTAAGCATTACTATGCCTTGATATTGGCACTGGCTGGGGCAGCTCTGATATTTTTACAGCAGCAATCTAGCCAAAGCTCAATACAAATCTAATAGTACTAGTATAACAATAAATAATAAGTAAGGATATATATTATACAACTTCAGCTTAAGTGCTTGCTCTTATATAGTAACATACTCTTAGCATACCCTTGGGGCCCTTAGACCCTCCAAAACTCTTCAGACCCTTGGAGGGTTTGGACCCTTGCAAAGGGTAAGGGTAAGGGTCCAGGAAATATGTCAAGGGTTTACCCCTGCTAATAACTAAATCCAAGGGTAAAATAAAGACCTTACTGGAGAATCGAACACCGAACTCAATAGATACTCTGAAGGTACTACACACCACCGTTCCACCACCTGCACTCTTGTAGTTACTATGCAATAAGTATTCCAGCGGTGAAGTACCCACACCACTTGAAGCATGCATTGCACAGTGCATGCTTTAGCACTGGGCCCTTACTATAAAATATCAAATGTCCTAACTACTCCACGTTATGCATGTTAGTCGGCGACACGATTAACATGTCCTATAAATGCAAAATATGAGATTCATTACACAGGGCATAGTGCAAAGGCCACTCACCACATCCACACCTGGCACATTATGAAACGCCTGCTGACATTGTCCAGAAATTGATCATATCCATGCACCTGCCTGTGTTGATTGTCAGTAATGGCTTTGAATATACAGACAACATGATGGACATACCTCCGTGCGTGAGCCGCATTCCCAGGGTTCTCTCTTGAATCCTCTGCCTCTGCCTTATTCCTTCACTCCATCTTATGGTACTGGAAGAATCCCACCATTCACCGCATCTCCTCTGGCAGCAGCAACATCTGTTCCAACCAGCGCATCTTGAGAACGCTATACCAGAACCAGTGTACCCTCACCACTGTAGTAGTCAGTCAGCCCACCAGGTCAGCCAAAGAACACCAACTGATAATCACATACCCTTTTTAAAGTACTCTTTCACAGTGCCCTCGCCTTGCACATCTATGAACTCCAGGTTCTCCCATATCCACAACAGGGACTTCTTGCTGTTACCCAGCAGCTGCTTCTCTGCCAGCACGGTAAATGCCTTTACATCTTCTTTCCTCAGTTTGCGGAATTCTTCATCCTTGGTTGACATCCCTAGTGCAAGTAATACACCTCTGGCACGACAATATGATGCAGCTGCTGCCTGGACTGCTTTGTTCTTGCGTATAATTACACTAGCCGCACGTGTAGTACAATTCTGGCCACTAACCTCCTGTTTCTTCTGCCTCATCCCAGCACTCGTAATCAGTTGAGTGCACAGGTTGTCCAAAGTCCCATCTCTATATTGATGGCAGCCTTCATAGCAGGATGTTTATGGATGATGCAGTGATACGCCCCCATTTTTATGCTATCCTATTCACACCATTTCACCTTCCTATCTTCCATTTCCGTTTCCTTCACCAGTTCTAACCTACAAGATTTGAACCAGATCTCCAATCTCCGAGCCAGAAAGGTTTGAGTCATATCTACAAAGTGGTCCAAGTGCTCGGAGATCAGTTTCCCAGAGTATCTTGGCTTGGCTATCAGTAGTATGAGAGCTGTGACCTTTGCCTCAGATCTGGCCTTTTAGCTTTCTTATTGTTTTCCTCATGCCTTGTTCTCTTTTTCTTTTGTTTCCACCACATGGTCTGCTGTCATATGGTTCATTAGCATATGGTCTGCACTGGTTTTACCTTCATTTGGTTTTATTTTGATCTTATTTGATATTTTCAAACCTTTAGTATATAAACCCCTGTACTTCAGCTACAACAACAGAGAAGAGTTCCTAGTACGGGAGGGCAGTGTCCCTAGTCCATTCCTATCCATAAGATCCATAGCCCCCTATAAGTCCCAAGCTTCGATTTTCAAATTTATGAGCTTTTAGCCTCGTATCTCCCTTATTTTGATCTTGCTTGACTCTATACTTTGTCCTCAGTGGTACTTGAGTGTACTACACCCATTCCAGTCGATCCCAGCCCTTGATCAGGAAAAAACCCCTCTTCATATGGCTCAGTAGATATAATTATGTCTAATTTACATAGATTATGTAATTAGATGGATTAGAAAAATTCCGAGAGTCCCCTGAAAATTTTCAATAATTTATCACAATTGTCACGGATTATGCAGCATTATGGTTGATCAATCAAAATTTATTGGTAGTATGTTCATATATAATACATGCCAGCAACTAGGTACATTACTTTTTAGCTTTGAGAAAGAAAAAAACTTTGTGACGGGACATTACTAGTCCACTCGCACCACAGGTTGAGCACATGAGAAGAAGCATGGTATAGAATCCTACAGGCTTTGTCAGATTGTCTCATTGCAGGTTTAAAAGGAGTACAGTCTCAGTGCATGTTAAGGTGCAGGAGATCCTAGAGCTTGAGAGTCTACCTGGCACCTGCAACCATGGGTAAGGGCAGACTGGCAGTGGTGAAAGACAAGGAGAATGACTCACCCACTGGCACCATGACACATAACAAACTCAGGCTATAAGCTATCATTGAACTTGGTGCACTGCAGGTGCTGAATAGGCATTAATGGTCAGTTGTGGGAGTTGGTAATGGAACTCAACAATGTTGCTCCTGCTGTCATCATTGCTTGACTCACAGCTACTACTCAAACTGTCTTTGTTATCACTGTTGAGCCTGGGCTACCGTTGATACGCCCCCTATTTTGTGGCCTCCATATTTTGTATTTTCCCTATCCGTTCAAACTCCCAACTTCCGTTCGTAGCTCTGACATTCAAGTAGGCAAGTGCCCATGTCCAGGCCAGGCACCAGTTTAAACCAGGAACTTGGCGCACTATTATATGCAAAACTACGGTACCTCAATCTCGGTGTCCTCTCTATTCAAACCTTGTTCTATCTGATCACCGCTGCCTTGTGTTCCCTTATCTTCTAGTAGGATTTGTTCCCACACTACGGTCCGACCAGCCCTATTCTTTCATAACTTCGAGAAAGCCGTAGATTCAAATGCACGGCCTAGGCTTGTACTACGGATCACCAACGGTCCAAGCACTTTGTGATGCGCCCCTGGACATGAGGGTACGAGGCGGCGCTCAGTAGCCTCGAGGAGGAAGAGTTATTGTATTCAGTACAAGGTACAGTGCAAAGACCCTCTTCCCCACATGTTCAAACCAATTTGTACCTCATGCAACGCACACACTTGACTATCTCTATTTCTCTGGCTCCTGTATATGTAGTACTATTCCCCATCTTGTTAGACAGTTTGTTGTACTTGTTTATTTTCTATTTTGTCACGGTCTGTACTCTACTGGAATAGACAGAGACCCCACTCATCCAAGCACAAGTTTGAATCTCTCAATATTCCCTCCAGTCTCCTTCCAGTCATACGAGTCCTCTGGTTAGCTAGCCCTAGTCTTCGAGAAACTGCACCGCACCTAGTCGTTCGAGTCAGCTAGTCTTCCAAGTCATTGTGTTCAAACAGTACCAATCCCCCTCGTATCTCACCGGATATTATTTGTATATTCATATACGAGTATAGCTAAGTCGTTCCTTTAGTTTGAACAAGTCATTCAGACTCTTTATACACACCACCTCTGCACTTAGTACTTGCATCGGCGGTACTAAGCTACAAATATCTTGTATATTCAAACCTCCTTCTACCTCATCTTGTATCTGAACCTTTCCTTCGAGCTTCTGAAGACCTTTGCACCCATACTGTTTCTCAATACTGCCACAGACCCGTACTCATTGCAAGACTGCCTTTGACAGCAACACCCTCGTCTTTGTCACGCGCATCAATGAGAGATTTGCATTGACAAACTACATGTGCGGCCCTGCTAACTTGAGGCGTAAGTCAGTTTTTTGTCTTGGCATCCTCTTGGGACTTGTCGCCGGGGTTAAGGTATTCACGCCATTGTGCCGGGGTAAGAGGATGGATGACATCATCTGTCATGGAGTGATGAGTCACACCACGTAAATTTAGGGTGATCGAGCCCAATGCCAATTGACAAAATGGCAAAGAAGGCAGTCGTCCTTTGTCAGGCTGGCTACTAGAGCAGGCTCTGGAAACCAATACGGCCAGATGTCTGCACCCTCGGGAGCAGGGGTGGCATGATTGACCCTGGCCAAAGCATCACGCCAAACAGGGATGCAGGGAGGCATGTAGATGGAATTGAAATCATGAAATTTGCAACACTTGCCTGGGTTGTCCTTAGGGGCCTTGTGGTGCAGTGGGTCTAGAACACAATTCTTTAGTCAGATACAGAATTGCTCAATTGGAAAGATTTACTTACAAGGAGTATGATGCACACAGCTGTGCCCAGGAGTGGAGTAAACAACAAGTGATGCGGGTGCTATGGCATGCAATGCTGCTGAACTAGTAGATGCCACGTTTGAAGACACAGCAGATGGAAGTGATTCAAGGACTCTGGGCATTGGCACATGCTCCACATCAGCATAGAAGTTGCATCTTTGGGCAATGGCTTGGAGATGCCTTTTGCCAACTGGGCACGTGTAGATTGGACTGCCACCGAAGGTGCCACTTTCCTGTGCAATTTCAACAGGTTCAAGGAATTATACTGATTCAATAACCACATCTTTGTTTGTTACTGTGTCCATCAGACGCATAAACCAGACTGGAATGCCCACACTGCTGAGCCGTTGAATCACACTTGGATTTGTAGTCATTGCTCCCATGAGGTCAGTGCAAATCGACGGGGGTGCAGAACACTGTTCAATGAATGGGAAAGAGCACCATATGTGAATGTGCCATTCAAACCAAGCTGATGCGAGTAACCAATAATGTTGTACACATGAAAACTAAAAGAGGAGGTCACAGAATGTGGAGGGGTAATCCAAGCGGTCGAAAGCTTCTTGCATTGCAATGACGATGTAATATAACTCAGGCTGTTGCCCACACTGTTCTTCTAAGGCAGTCATCCTAACCTGCATGGTGTGAACCAAAGGATGTAGCATATCTGTCGTGCGGTAGTTAATAGTGCCTAGCAAGCTTATCATGCAGCTATTAAGAGGTACGAAATTCACGGGCGAGAGGTTGAGCCACATGGGCATGTGAGGGTTGAGGGTGTCAGAAGGCTTATGCATCACGGTGCACAGCCAGAAATAGCGAGACTGTTCAACAAAGACCTGTGGCCATAGGATGGGGTCATGGATGTCAAAGCGAGCCTCGTGCCTTAATGACACGCTAACCATACCATAGACCGGGCAAGGGATCCAATCAATGTTAGGAGATGTGACAAGGTACTTGTCATCTAGAGTAGCACAGCTGGTAAATTCATCTCAATATTGTAGGGCTGCAGGTATAATACTGTGAGTGTCTGCACATATGCGTCAAATTTTGTGTATGTACAATCTGAGGATTGTATTGTCTGGACAATATTGTCCTATTGCTTCTTTGGTAGTGTATCTTGAAGTGCGTCCTTCATGCTGCCAGCGAATCACAGTATAGGTGGGTGCAGTATACTGTGTATAACCGAGTGAGTCATCACGGCAGTAACAGTGAGAGCCACTGTCAAGCGCAGATTATGACAAGATAAAAAGATAGATAAGGTACGTGCCGCATGTAAGCCCTGATTAGTGGGTCACGTTGTACAACCCCCATGGTACTCAGTGCACGAGGGGCAATGGCCTGACCTCATGCCTGCACAGAGGACAGCATACGAGTGTGAGTTGTAGCTGCCTCTCTATGAAGGAATCCTATGCTGAGACTAGTGTAGGAACCCTCTCGACAACTTGCCGCCTATACTGGTGTGCAAGTCGTGAGCTGGCGTAGACATCATGGGCCAAATCTGGCCCATAGGTATGCCAAGTGGGATGGCTTGGTGAATAGACAAACCTGTCAGGCAGCTTCAAGTAGGATTAGTAGGACGGGATGACGCAATGTGATTAGAGCACTTATCTTGATATGGAGCACAAGAGAAACCAATCGAACAACCAAAATGAGGTGAGAACTTGAAGTATGATTGGTAAGATGGAATGAGGCGATGTAATTAAGGAAACTTACTTTGAGATGGTGAACAAAAACCAATGAGAGCCCAAGAGAATCCAACCAATCAACCACAATGAGGTGAACAACGAGAAAAGCAAGAAATAATGACAACGAGAGGTGGAAGAACAACAAGATGCTGGCTTGGAACATCCGTCAGCACTTCATCAAAACGCTGTGATGGTTCTGAGGCCACATGACCATGTAAACGCACAATGCATGTTTAACATGCGTTGTGCAGGCTTAGAACTTGTAATCTAGCTTAGCCTTATTCATACCTTGCAGTTTAACGATCATGTGGCTGAGTGGCAATAGTGCGGGTTGTTCTCTCCAAGGGCTGGTGTTTGGCTCCCACCTGAGGGGCATTTTTAGCGCTAAGTATTTATTCTCAGCGCTTACCTTTAGGAAATTTGGACAGGCAAGTGCCAATAAATTAAACTGGTACTCTTTGAGCATCAAATATCACTTGCATTCTTAGCCCTATGATACTAGTATAACATGTATTCTTCATACTGAATATATTGTACTCGTCAGATGAGTATTTCAAAACTAATCTATGCTTCTGCCGAGCATTGATACAATGTATTCAAGTAAGCGCCATTTGATGGGGGGTGACAAAGGCTATCTCAAGAGGACTGCAATTTTACAGATAGAGATATGTATTTGCTTGTTTGCTTGATTGCTTGACAGAGGTTGGTCCCTGGTGTTTGGTCTCATAATACCAGGATGGTCAGTCAATACCCTTAGCGTACAACCCTGATAGAGCTATTGGCGACTGTTCAGTGTTGTTGTACTGACCCAAAACACATTCAAGCCATCTGCTGGACTTTGTTACCTTGAGACAATTGGCCATAATGTACTATGGGAAACCACCCTGAAAGAACTATGTTCATTAGGAGGTGAGATTTGATAATCTTCTCAGTTTTGCAGATGCTGGCCAGCCAGTTGTTACCATGCAGAGGCAGACCAAATGCACCAGTTCCCTGTGTCTGTACCTGGTGTAAGCACTGGATGTGCTCAAAAACTGAATAGTTCTCTCAATGGCTGTACAATTGCAGGTGTCTGGGGTCTTTGGATGAGTAGAAGACCTTCACAGTGATCATTATCTTTCTTTTATCTGATTGTTGCTTTGTTTTGACTTGTTTGCTTGCAGAGAACACTTGTTCCATGCAATATTTGGCTTATCAAGAGTATTTTCCTTCACATTTCCGTCCCTAGGACGTTTCATTTCCATTTCCTGCCTTCTCATTGGCTTGTATATGTCTCACTTCCTTGAAAACTTCCTTGCACTTCATCTACATAGCTCCAGTAGTGTGTACAAGTAAAAGGAGAACCTCCCAGCCTGTAATATAATTCCCCATCTGTCCCCTGATCTCCTAGGGAGATTGTGCTCAAATCTGAGAACTGCTAGAGCAACAACACTTCACATACGAACATTCTGAGACTTCTTGATACAAGCTACACCCTTGTACACCAGAGCTAGCCATCCCCCAAGTTGTCAGGACCCTACTAGGAGCAATACACTGGATCTAGTAGCCCTCCAGGTGCTCTCCAGTCGTATCTACACAACTACTGAGTACTTGCCACTCTAGGGAGCCAGAAACAAGAGGCAGAGAGCTAGAGACGAGAAAAAAAAAAGAGAGAGAGAGAGACAAGAGAGAGAGAGATTCCAGGAGCCACCAGACAACGTACAGACCTACCTAGGAGCAACCAACAACGTACACAGAGCACACACTTTACTGACCAACAACATATGAGCCACCAAGCCACCAAATGAACCACCAGGCCACCATACAAGCCACCAGACGACATACAGACCACAGACCACACTACAGACAATACCAGACCTACCTAGGAGTGACCAACAACAATATACGAGCCACCAGGCCACCAAACAACACACACCTACTTCTACCTCTCTGAGAGTGACCTCCCTAGCCAGCAATTACCACCTTACTTCATATCCTGGGACATACCTAGCACATCGTCCCTGGTCCTAGCAGCCTTACACAAGAGTCTCCCTAAATCTGGACACTCTATCCTTCCCCATTTCTCTATCCTTTCCCATTCCTCTTGCCATCCCTGTTCTAGAAAGAAGACGAAACCCCCTAGGGGCAAAGGGAACGGTACCTAGTGTGACAGTACCCTCCCGGAGACGTAGAATTACTCCTTATTCTTCTGCCCTCACACCCCTGTTACCATCACACCGGGGGTGTTGCCTGTGCAGAGATGGTACATTCTATGCACAAATGCAAACACTATTATGAATTGTTGTAACTGCAACTGGAAATGCCAGACTCGGTAAGCCTCCAGCCAATGAAGAGGCTTACTGATTGCCCTCTATTAGAGGATATTGGATGGCAATGACCTAGCAAATTATGGAAAGCCGGACTATCAAGCTGATAAGCACTGCTTGCAACTATTTGTTTCCTTCCAAATATGATAGTACACCCTCTGACACCGCTGTTTGGGTGAATTGGTAACCATCTCCTCAGTGTAATATTCACGGTTTAGTTTGCTTCAGCTATCCGGTTGATCAGAAACATTTATCTGAACCTATTGAGTTTGCTCACAACCCTCTATTACATGCAGTCTTCCCTAAGGGCTCACATCTAAGTTCATCAAATCATGGAATCTGAGAGAGACTGTGAGCCATGAGCATCATGAAATGAATGCAGTGTTTCCGTAGACTGTACTGCAAGTCCCAAGAAAACAGTGATTGGATAAAATATGCACCACCGTCAAGCCTGAGAGAGAGACAATGTGGAATGGTGATAGAGAATGGGTAGGGAGAAAGAGATAGTCACTATTGTGAAGAGGTGCTGGCAGCTGCATCTTTCAATCAGTACTGGACCGAGTCTGACCGACTTCCCTGGTTGCTCAGAAAGGGGCCAACAGAGCAGTACACCGCCAGTTGACCGTTACCCGCCAAGAAGCTCAGCGCAGTAGATGGCTGCTAGCCGTGCCGAAGCCTGCTGATCAGGGTATGGACAGCCAAAATTCAGATTTTGTAATTACCGTTGGTCCAGCTGGCTCCAGCATTGATGGGGCCTGAATTCTTCGACTGCTGGATATCACGGCAAACCCTCCTCTATTATTTTCTGACAGCTCCATGCTATGTGTGGTGATTGGGTGAATATTAACAAATTTCTCAATCTCTTTAGAATCTGCCTTGCCTCTCAGTATGGGCTGATGAGCACAGGTCCCCATAAGAGGTTGGTCCTACTGCTTCTCAGTGAAGTGGAACATAAGCGCCCAATTGCCAGTGTGGGCAGCAGGGATTTGTGGGCACTTTGCACATTTATGGCAATGACTTTCAAAAGCACTAAGTCACAACTCTCAATGAACACATGCTCACTCAAGTATTGTAGCCCACTTTATAATCAATGGTTTCATATATCTTAAAGTGTATGTTTGATTTTCACATCTTGCAAAGAATTGAAGGTAATAACAGCATTTCAAAATTTAGAGCAAATGTATCATATTGTACCTACATTAGTACGGCCAATGTGGTGTAATGGTAAAATGTCTAAACAAAAATTGTCTCTCATGTTCTGTAAGCAGCAAAGCTTGTAGTTTGCAAGTTTGACCCTTGTCTGTGGTAATTACTTTTCTACCACAATTCATGTAAGCGTTAATGTTGGCGGTACGGTGAGCAGCCGGAGTGATATTTCATTGATTTTGCCTTGAAACACATGATCCAAAGATAACCTTCCGGCAAGGTCTGGGGAAGATTTACGGTGATACGCTGCGCCCCAGATACTACCCTAACACACAACACAACCCTTCCGGGCTATGCTGCAGTCACAGAAGTAGGTAGATTTGAGGCACTGTGCTGTAAAGGTGCGAGGGGGCTCCTGGATTCCCAAAACCAGAGTCTGTCTATACAAGGGAGGGATATGAGACAAACCTCCTAGCCAGTTGTATCTGAACCCTCTCGTACTAGCCTCGTATCTCGTACTCTAACCTCTAACCTCGTACTAGCCTCTTGTACCTTCGTACTAGTACTAGTATAAGCACTCTAGTACCTCGAGAATATAAGAACTGGGGATGGATAGAAAGGGCTGGAATCGACTGGAATGGATGTAGTACACTCAAGTACCACTGAGGACGAAGTATAGAGTCAAGCAAGATTAAAACAGGGGAGATACGAGGCTAAAAGCTCATAGATTCAAAAATCTAAGCTTGGGACTTGTAGGGGGTTATGTATGGGGTTTGGATGGATAGTAATGGACTAGGGACACTGCCCTCTCGTACTAGGAACTGGGGGAACTCTTCTCTGTTGTTGTAGACAAAGTACAGGGGTTTATATACTAAATTTGAAGTAAAGGTTCGAAAATATCAAATAAACTCAAAATAAAACCAAATAAAAGGTGAAACCAGTGCAGACCATATGCTAACAAACCATATGACCGCAAACCATGTGGTGGAAACAAAAGACGAAGAGGACAAGGCATGAGGAAAACAATAAGAAAGCTAAAAGGCCAGATCCGAGGCAAAGGTCATAGCTCTCATACTACTGATAGACAAGCCAAGATACTCCAGGAAACTGATCTCCAAGTGCTTGGACCTCTTTGTAGGTATGACTCAAACCTCTCTGGCTCGAAGATCTGGGATCTGGTTCAAATCTTGTAGGTTAGAACTGGTGAAGGAGATGGAAACAGAAGATGGGAAGGTGAAATAGGAGAGTATACTAGCATAAAAATGGGGGCATATCAGCGGGCAGTTTAATAAAATAAATAAATAAAAACACGATCAAGAAATCCATCTCGTGACACAACCCCTGAACTTCCTTCTAAGGAAGTCATTACATGTTGATGCATGTGATGGTGAAACAAGGACCTTAGGCCGTCCTATCTCAGACTGGTTCAAAAATCTTGAAGGTGACTGGAACCACGGTACGTACCAGTAGCGCTATAGAGCAACAAGCTCCAGTGCTGACAGCCTCTTTATATAGTGTATTGGACCACATTTAAGACCTAGGGTCAAAGTACAATGTGATGAAGAGCAGAACCTGAATCTACTAGGCTTCTGTGAAATGGCAATTCATGTGGTATCAGGTATGCATAGAAGGGGCTCAAGCGATGCCAGGCCTTTATTTGATGCGTTGTCTGAAGCAATATCATCTACATCAGACATGGACACCAACACCACATCAGTAATTTAGGAATCCACTGAAGAAGACGCTCTCAGTGGCGCCAGGGAGCTTCAGGGCCGCTCCAGTAGCACTTCAGTAAGCTACAGATAAGATCAGATTATCAGGACCTCAGAAAAGTTAAACACCGCTTACAGTGAGTGTTATCGGGTTTGCCGCCCAAACAAAACATTTTATATACTGTAGACTATTGGGTGCATTTCACTTGTCTCATTTTTAAAGTAATCTTAATACATGAAAGAATCCCGGAATTTTTTTATTCAGGTCACAAATCAAAGGTGAGCAAGCAACAGACACAATGATAATCCACTGAAACACTGAGCTGCTGGATTTCCTTTCCAGTAGCTTCAGCGCCTCCAGCAACTCGACATTTTCCTGATGCAACACCAACACGGAGACGGACAGGCTGCCAGCGGCAGATGCACTCCGAACCTTGAACTTGGGGATAATGAAATTGTTCAAACGGCTCAATGTTTGAACTGCGAGTGTCCAGATGCAACACCTCTAGGCCTAGCTCACCCGCCAAGATAAAGGTGGTGAAACATTGTTTGGCTGCTATCGACAATTACAAACAAGCCATTTTCACAGACTACACCTCCTGGTTGGAGCAATTCAAACCAGACGAATCTGTCTTTGGTGATCCCTTGATCAAAACTCTCCGGGACATTTTACCCACCAAGGGCGACACTTGGCAGGTTAAACGACTTGAGGAACCATCCCAGTGCATCGTCCCAACCACTGCCAGTGGCAATGGTTGCTGTCGCTGTCTACTATTTGATGAAGAAAACTCAGAGACAATTTGGGGCTACCAGAGAGTAGGCTTCGCCGTCTGGCCGTCGTGAGCTGCCAGTGGACCATAAAACTATGGCATAAAACTATGGACGCCGGGGGAGTAACCCAGGCGATATACATGAGCAACGCACATTTTTGTAGTAAAGAGGTGACATCAATGGAATATTGTTTGATTGCACTGTATAACATGACAATTTACTTCCATGTCTGAGAATCAGTAAATATATTTACAGAAAGAGCCGGATTTACCTGAGTTAACCCGACACATTTATCACTGCAGTGCGAAGGGCGCTTGTCAATGGCACCATTGACACGTAGTGTACTCTCCTTTCATAGCGTCTACATCGCTACTTGCCAATATTTATACACCCGCGTGCTAATGCGCTTTATCTACACCAGCAGGTATAACCAGTATGTTGGATTCTGACTTAGTCACGTCCGCCCCGAATGTTAGGCTTGAATGGCACAGTTGGATTTGCCGCCGCGGGAGCTCTGCCCGGATTATATTCACATTCGTATTCACAACCTTCAATGTTTGAAGTTCGATACCCTATGTCATGGTTCCCGAGTGTGGGATAATAAATGCATGACACGAAAACCATTTTCAAATGTGAGTCCTCGTGCCAATCACCCACTAGCATGGACCATATCGTGTACTATGATATTGTGATCTGCCTCTTTTCCAGCTGCTCTAGTCGCTTTTCTCCCCTCAGTTCCCTCCCCACGCCGCGCAACATCAAGCTCGCCTTTCGGCGCTTGTATCTCCGTGATAGTCTCTAAAGCCTGGGATCTGTGTCGACCCATGGCCCAAGGTCTATTTTGCACATCCCAATGACGCACTTTACTTGCGCGATTGTCCGATATATTCGTCCGTGTCTTCCTAGCTTCGGGTGGCTCGTCTCTGAGAAGCCGCACCCTGAACGTCTCGGTCTTGGGTGACAACCTGCTTAAAGCGCGTATGAAGTCGTCGCCAAAATAAAACTCATCCTTGCTGTATATGAAGAATAATTTGCGCAATTCGTGTGGCGTTTTCGGAGGCAGAGCGATGGGTCTCGGGTGCTGAGTAGTAAAAAGCTTGAACGTTTCTTCTTCATGCCGGTCGATTGAGAAGAGGCATCGCCTCGCTAGTCCTTGCCACTGTTTCGGATGATCTCCTCCCTCTCGTCGCTCTCGCCACTCTATCAAACCAGGTATCCGGCGAGCCAACCATTCCCTATCTCCTACCTCGCGTGGCAATTGTGATTGAGATGGTACATGATGGTCTATTAATTTTGCTGCGAAAGAGAACAATCGCCGCCAGTCCTGTGCATTTGTATGATGTTGACCATGCCGAACCATGTGGATAGCGAAGTTACAAAGACCAAGTAGGTGGGCGCAATCCCCAACAGTATTATACACGCCCTCGCGCTGATACCGGTTGGTG
Source organism: Hermanssonia centrifuga (assembly GCA_001913855.2). Taxonomy (NCBI): domain Eukaryota; kingdom Fungi; phylum Basidiomycota; class Agaricomycetes; order Polyporales; family Meruliaceae; genus Hermanssonia; species Hermanssonia centrifuga. The sequence continues at coordinate 24,679 of MLYV02000421.1, forward strand.
CGGTCTTCAACGAAGTTGCTCAGCTCCTTCAGAAGACTTCTCCATTCTAGAACATCGCTTCAGTTACTTGTAGGAGTAGATAGTAGATGAAGATGCATACCTTCGGGGTGTAAAGAGACAGATATCGCAGAAATGAGACTCATCATACGTTTGTCGGGAGTGTAGTCCGGGTAAACTGACTGCTCCAAGAAAAACTCCAGCGCCGGAACTGTGAGTTGGAATGGTCCACTGATAAGCCGGCATATTGTTTGGACTGTGTCGTGAGCAGTGATTTCTTCTCGAACATATACGTTAGACCCCGGCAATCGTTTCGGTTGGTGTGTGACTGTGGCACACGGATCCTTTTTCTCCTGGTAAACGATGGTAGCAGTTGCCATCAAGATGATTTGCAAAGCTTCGACCACCCATTGGCAGATAGACTTCTGGGTGCGACTCGCTTCTGTCACGATCAGAGAAGTTCCCGACGTCGGCACGGTCGAACTAGGTCCAAGCTCCCTCTCCAATATCCTGACGACAATATTCACGAGAGACCGTACACTCTGCATCGACATGGCCTTCATCTTACCGGACAATTTGAGTAGTTTGATTACTGAGGCAGTCTCGTGCGGCCGTGGATAGTACCACCCGACGATAATCGCGTTCAGCCGATTGAACGCTTCGAGGGGAGAGTGGTACTGTAAGACGCCGTGGGTGTGGATACTAGCTAGAATGCCTTCAACCTTCCTAACTGAAAATTCATCAAAAAGAAACGCGCCCTCTTCATCGTCGTCGTCGTCTCCGTATTTCCAAGAGATCATGTCTGAATCCCGCAATGCTGACTCCGTCCTCTCGGGATCGAGACGAGATGTCAATGCCATATGAACATCGTTAAATCTGTGTTGGATGCAATGCTGGATGATCTTCTCGCCATCCTCGGAAACGCAGTTCTGGGATTTTGACATGAGCAGGAGTAAGGCAGTCGACATCCAAGGTTTCCACGACAGTTTTGTGTAGTCGCCATTGTTCGCCTGGGTTAGTTGCCTCCGAACCTCTCGCTTCAGGAGCTCGGCAGCCATTTCTGTCACTGCATGCCATGCGCGCTCTGTCAAAGCGCTGAGGTCGAGGGGTAGTAGAAGATGAACGACCTGGCCATTCCTTTGTAGACGATGGCCAATAATCTCGAGGATGAAGTTGATCGTAGTATCGGCGTAAGGTTCAGGTTGGATTTGCCAAACAGCCTCTCGGACGACAGTGGCAAGGAGTTCGTCATCGGACTGAATGGCATCAACAGCAGCAAGTACATCCAGATCGCTGCTGCTTTTCCTAACGATTTCGTCCTCCTCAATTTCATCTGGCCCATGCTCAATCATCCAGGTAGAAACAGATGTTCGTATCGATTTGAAGGGGCGCGAAATGGCATTGAGCACTTTCTTCATAGCTTCGATCCTGCGCCTCACGATTTCATCGCCCTCGAACGGATTGGGTTCACCTTTCGTCCCGGGAGATGTGCGCGTCGACACGGGATGGAAACGGCGCCGGATAGAAGAAATCTCTTGATGGTCTGACCGGGAACTGACGCCACTAGACATCTGCCCGTTATTACTGGCTAATACAGGCATGAGGGTTGGATTATGGTCAGTCGCATCTGACATCGGGGAGCATGGCATATCGTCTTTTTCATCGGCACCATTCGTCATCTCCGGGAAACGTGCAGCGGCTGAAGGTGGTTGGTTCCGTTCCATGGACAACAGGGGCGCAACCCTAAAGTTAGCCATTAATCGTGCGACAGATAACGCGAGAGCATCGATTCTTCTCCGTCTGGCTAGGCCAAGTAGTACCAGAACTTCAAATCCGATATCGTAGGCTTGATCCTGTAAGTACAGTCCAACCGCAGAAATATACAGCTGGATGAACTGCGACAGAGGATACAGATAACGTCGGAGATGCTTCATGAATCCTTTGAGTAAAGTCGTTTTGTACGGACAGCGAGGGGAAAACGCTGGTGCGATCGTGGTGAGAACCATGAATAGCGCCCATCCTGATACCAACGGAATACTGGTTTTGGCTAGACTTGGATGAACTGAAGAGGTGAATAAACAAAGACCGGCAAAGAATAGTGCCAATGAGAGCTGTAGGAGATGAGGGAGGACAGCGGCTATCCCAAGAACCTTCCAGTCTCTGATGCCAGGGCTGCGAAAATGACGGGTACGGAGCCTTGCTTGGCCTGAGGTGAACTCTCCCGCGAGATATTCCCGAAGCCACTGTTTTACCAGCATGCCGAGGGACGCCGTGACAAGGCTGAAGATTAAGCTAGCAAACCACAACGCGTTAATTCGGATATCAGTGAGCTGAGGTTCGAAAGGGGGCGATGCGGCTTGCTGATTTGTAGCGTTGAGGAAAGCGTTGTGTTGGGTATAACCGCTCGTCTGAGTAGCAATTTGTTTAAGGACTTGTAGCGAGGGATCTTCCTGTAAAGTCTTATAGGACTCGATGATGAATGCAGTCATCACCGCTGAGAATAAGCCGGCCTGTCGTTCCAGATGTCCGTCAGATTATGTGGGTTGTGGGGATATTGAGTACGCACGAATACTAGAAGGGTATCGATGTCTTCCTTGTAGTCCTTGATCATGCCCTCTTCAACTTCTCGGACTTTTTGGGACATCTTTGCCCATCCAGATGCCCCCAGTGGGCGGTTACTTTCCTGAGCAATATTATGATCTCATTAGAGCAGACCTTGCACAAAGAATGAAGAAGTTACCTTGGGCTCTGTAGATGCATTATCCGGCGATGCTACGGCATCAGTTGTGGACATTATTGTGGGCCAACTGAGAAGGGGGCAAGCGAGACGACAGGGCCAAAAGAGAAAGCAAGGCAGTCGAAATTTCGACTAAGATACCCAAGCGAATAAGTACCAGGAAGCGTGGAACTTGTACCATTCTTCTGTTAGTTCTGCGCGCCTGCTGGGTGCTTTCTTCGATGCATCATGCACTATCATGCATCGTGGTTGATATAGGATAGAGACCTGAATGTACGCCGAGGCGGCATATGCACATGATCCCTCACCGCAAACATGGAAGCGCCTACTTCGAGGAAAACAATAACATAGATGGCCGGATTGAGATTTTGTCCCATGGATTTGGAGCCTCCTGCACAGATTCGGAGTATGACAGACGCTTTAGCCACCCGATAGAATTCTGCGGAATCATCTGTCACACGACTTGCTTGCTGCAGAGAGGCCTCAAGGTTACAACATGGCATTAGACAGTGTGCAGCATCTTGGAGGTGGTTGGTAGATCGCCGTCTCGTTTCTGCGGCGGGTAAAGTATAGGTCGCAGAATCAGAAATGCTGAAATCTATGGACATTGGCATGAGCAGACTGAAACGTACGCATATTGTCCGCTCTTTTGAGGAGGAGGTGGTGGTGGTGGTGGATTGCCTCGTCTCGCTATGGATCGCTGCTATGATCGTGAAAGGCCCGCATATAGTTGAACCTTTTGGTCCAATATTTGTGTCTATTTATTGTACATCACCAACTCGGCCCGAGCTGGCCCGAACCTCAAAACAAGTTTCCGTCATATATCAGTGTCAGTGATTGATCACAGCCAGAGTCTTTGTTAACAATGGCCAACTATCGGTGTGGTCTCACCCGGGATGAGGTACTCGCTGGTAACCAACTCGCGTTTGTCGCTCGTTTGGCTCTCCCATAAATACAGTTAGGGTCCATTCGAGTCGAAGGTAAGTGCCTACTCCACTTGAAGCTACACTACTAGTACCACGACATGTCTGACAGCACTCAGTCCACGCAGAATAAAGTTCATGGCCATTCAACTCACACACATGACTATGCTGCAGAAAACCAGAAGCATTTCGATAAGGAGGCCCCCCAAGTCGATGCCAATCCTCAATTTCAAGAAGGAGCTCGCGATATCGCCAGGGCAATGCGAGTGAGGTATCCTTCCTTGTTCAATAAAGAGGAAACAACGGTCATGGACTTTGCCTGTGGGACCGGTAAGTAAATTGCAATCCGACATTCAATCATCTGACCTCCATTTGCGACTTGTCTATGCGGGATAGGTCTTGTCTCCCGCGAGATATCCCCACACGTGAAATCATTACTAGGTGTGGATGTCAGCCAGGGGATGGTAGGCTTTGTCTTGTGGATCCTGGAGGCGGTCTCTGACTCCGTAGCTTCTCATATAGGTGGATCAATTCAATCTTCGCGTGAGCGATCAAGGAGTTCCGCTCGAGGAAATTAAAGCAACCCGAGCAGAGCTCAAGGGTGACGGTACTGAACTTGATGGCCAAAAGTTTGATCTCGTCATCGTACGTGTCATAATGATCACCATTCGCTTTATCTTCGCTGACATTATCCACACCACAGTGCACGGCCGCGTACCACCATTTCGCAAATGTTGAGGAAATAACCCGTATCTTGGCGAGTTTCCTGAAACCGGGTGGATCGCTTTTGGTTGTGGACATCCTCTACAACGAGACTCTGCACACTGATCCGGACCTTCCAGAGCACTTCCACCAGGTCGTTGCTCATAAGAATGGCTTCAGTGAGGCTGAAATGCGGGCTCTTTTCGAACAAGGAGGGTTGGGCGCATTTGAGTTTACTGAAGCAGTGACTCAGATCAAAATCCTCACAAAAGAAGTCAACTTCTTCCTCGCCAAAGGGATCAAAGTATAGGCTATCAAAGGAGCTTTATACTTGGGTACCACTTCTTTATTACTTCTCTGTATATATACTCTGTGGGTCATTCCCTTTCCAAGCAAGTTTAATCTGAGTGTTGATATTACGATTTGCCATCGGGTTTTCATCATAACGGCAGTACGTTCGTTGGAAGTAGCGAGTTCCTGGATCTGTCGTAAGGGCGGGACATGGGAAGGCCTCTGTGGGTTTCAGGTCCACCGACTATCCTCTTCTTCCTCCTTGAGCCGTCCCAATGACCCAGGATATACTAGTGAATTAGTAGTTTATAAAGTGACGAGGCTACACGTGTGTGGGTGCCAGGCGCCAATCGGGCGCTTCATTTTGCACGCTATGTCTTTTCAAAACAGAATCTTCGTTCCGCGGCCAAGCGCAACAGAACTTTGGTGCCACATTTCCAGTTCCTTCCCCGTGAATTTCAAATAATACTTACCAGAACCGTATTCGTCAAATCACTGCCTTGGAAAATGTGAAACCTGGCGGTCATGGTCGTGTACTAATGGGTCGTTGGCTTTAGTTTGCAAACTAGCCAGGGTTCGGATGTGCGGCGGACCACGGATACCCTGTCTGATACCCGAGCACTCCTGTACATTGGTAGTCCGTCTTTCCAGGGGTTTGTTTCCCGTGGTTGCAGCGAGCTGGCTCGGAGTCGGTACTAATCGATGTCTTGGTACGTAGTCCTTTTACTCTATGCTTGCATTACATCTCATAATGCCGCATACACGAGATGATTTGCCAATTTTCCACCGGAAAGAAAGTACACAGATCGATACCTTTGTATAGCAGCCAGATTCTGTGACAGATTCGGATTCCCCGGGTTCCTTGGATGGCTAAAGGCTCCGTCACAGAATATGCGCGGCGTCATAATCGGGTCATGAGTCTGTGCTATCGGCTTCCACGAGGCAGAAAATGGCAGATCCTCCCATGGACCCTTGGCAAGAGTCTAATTTATCGAAGAACCAGCCGATTAGGAAGTTTGAGAAGGTAGCACACAACGTATCCTATTCTCAGGTGTGTATGCAATTATGGATGATTGATTCTCATGTAAATCGTATTCTTCAACTCATTCTAGTCATTGTTTTAGTGTCCTCCCCCATTTGTTCGAAACACGGCTCATATCAGGAACTTTAAACATCGTCACTGGCGTGATAGAATCGTGGCTAATAATATTCTACCGTGCTACTGTGATTGGTCTGATAGTGAGTCCAACCTCGGCAAACGTTCAATCCTGTTCACTAGGACTCCCAGGACATGCCCAGGACGGCCACCCGGCAGATGCGGCCTGACTTGGGCTTGTCTTCTTGTCTGATACTATATAATCGCCTCTCTGTCCTCTCCTGGCCCATCTGATACCCGAATATTCAAGTGTTTTGGATTTCATCATGAGTACTGACTCGAACATTCATCCTGCAGTGAGTTTTCCATGCTTTTCCGGGGATGTACCTAACAAGATTCCTCTTTGCAGATATCGGATGGATCGTCAACTGAAACACAAGTCAATGTAAGCATCGTGTTGCTTTGGAACCTTCTCTTGATGGACGAAAGCGCACACAGCCTAAGCATGAGCATAACGCCCCCACGCACACCGGGTCAGTGAGATCATTGACTAACAATGGAGAGCAGACAGCAGTGAGCCTTACATAGTCTGGTAACAATGGCATACATCTCACTTAATCCCTCTCTAGAACGGACCCAGTCCCTCCGAGGCTGTTGATTATATCAAGGAGCCTTGTCTTTGTAGAGTTGTTACTGTCAATGATGAACCCATTCTGTGCAAGGTTGTCGGTCATCCGACCGGATGGGCTGCAATGGCGAAGGCTATCAGAGAGGTCGACGTGGCGAAGGTTGAGTCCCATAAAGATGATCTAGATAATCTACTCTTATTCGTGCGTATATCATTGCGCCGGTTCTAGCGTTGTCCTGCTCACAATTCTCTTTAGGCTGGCTTGTTCTCCGCCGTCATAACTCCATTCATTATAGAGTCTTACAAGACCCTGCGCACGGATCTTGACCCTAAATCGTCGTTCGAGCTTCTCCAGCAGATCGCTGGACAGACGGACAGCTACACTATCATCACCGCATCCGGCGCTTCCATGTTTATCAACTCGACCGACCCTGCTCCTGGCTCTCAGCCGTTCAAGCCCACACATGATGACGTTCAGGTCAACAGACTTTGGTTCGCCAGCCTGATTCTTACCCTCATGACGGCGTCTTTCGCTATCTTCGTGAAGCAATGGCTTCGCGAGTGGATTTATACAGACTATACATCTGCGAAAGCGCGACTCCGCATTCGCCATTTCCGTCGGCCCGGCATAGAGAAATATAGGGTCTTCGAGATCGCTGCTGTCCTCCCACTCCTCCTTCAGATCGCATTGGGGCTGTTCTTCATTGGTCTTTGCTATTTTACGTCCCCGATTCATCCGGACCTCGTGCGAATCAGCATTAAAATGGTTGCGGTGTGGACCTTAATCATCGGTATCACCATCATCCTCTCTTTTATTTTCCCTCAATGTCCATATAAGCTGGTCATTCTGAATAGCCTGTTCAGATGGCTGCGCGTTTCTGCGCGTGGACTTCGGAAGCACGCCAAGCATCCTCCTGATTTTCACGAGGAAACCGGAGTTGTAGACCGGGAGGATAATGATCTGGACATCCTTGTCAAAGTTGATTCCATACAAGCTGACGACCAGCTCTTGACTACGGCAATCAAGGATTGTGTAAAACAGATCAATCCACCTCCATACCAAATCATCGACTTCTTACTGGCTAGCATAGCGCATCGTGCGCGTATAGAGGAGGATGAGCTGCGCACTTCGCCATTTGATCTTACTGCTGTCTCAATCCCGGAGTCAGTTTGGGGCATGGTCGCCCAGCTTTCCTTGGAGGCACTGGGAGATAGACGACCAAATCAGAATGTTCAGAGGCAGGGTAACCAGGAAGAGTGCCGGATCATAAGTCCATGTTTCCTGTTTGTGTCGGCCTTGCACTTTCCAGTCCAGCGTCCTTCGCCTAATAGCAGCGACGAGCGCCAGTACTCTGCCCTGAAGAAACACATCGAGACGGAACCTCTGGAGATAGGTCGGGCATTTGGAAACATCCCACACAATAGTCCTGGTACTGGAAAACGGGTCCTCGAAGTCCGAACATTCAAGGACATCTTACTAGGATCACTCTTGTCCGTTATCTTGGAAGAGATCGAACCTTCAAGGGCTGTATACTTCATGGCCGGCTTGTTGGACACGCGTCAGCATATCTGGCGAAAGGAACCAGACATGTTTAGTGAAAAATTTGAGACTATCGAGACGCAAGGGACCTTCCAATCAGGTGGCGGAGCAAGTACATCCGAATACCCTCAGACTCAAAGAGTCTCCGCATCAGGTAGCAACCGGAGACTATCCTCGCCAAACTCGAAGTCCGAGGGGAGCCTCCTGTCAGCTATGCTTGCCCCCGTACTCAAAGCATACCTCCAAGATCTCCATCACCATAGACGTGGCATTCCTGAGGATGATGTGCCAGTATTCTTCAAAGCTTTCAAGATCATCCTTTACCAAGCAAACATACCAGATGGTGCAGAAAATACTGAAGACGGTGGGCGAGTGGATAGTAACGAAGGGAATAGAGCTCAGGACGTCGCGGTCAAGGAAATCCTCGATCTCTATATCGGTTTGGGAGCAGAACAGGATCACTGGCTGGAAAACCAGAGGAATCCCATGACACTTCTCTTGGACTTCCTTCTAGGGCAGTCGATACAGGTCGGCGTACCTGACGGTGAAACGATGACCTTGGGCTGTGCTATCTTGAGCTGGTTCAAAAACCTTCAAGGTGACTGGAGCCACGGTGAGTACCCGCGCTACAGAGCAATAACAAGGTCCGATACTGACAGCATGTTTATGTAGTGTATTGGACTACATTTGATGCCTATCTCAGACGCATAAAATCGTCAAATGAAAATGACTTGAATCTACTAGGCTTCTGCGAAATGGCGTTTCACGCGGTATCGGGATTGCACAGAAGGGGCTCAATTGGTGCATCTCTATTCGATGCGTTACATGAAGCAATCAAATCAGACCAGGCCCAATCCCGGGAGCTACGGCGGCGAGCCGTGGCGCGTACCCTCGGCCCTCCACTCGCCAAGAACCCGCGGAAAGCGGTGGCGAAAGGCTGCTTGACCGCTATCGACACTTGCAAAAGGCTCGTCTCCGAAAGTCTACATACACAAGAAACAGATACCTCCCACTACGATTCCCGGATAAGCCCATCCTTCTGTGATGACCCCTTGATCAAGACTCTCCGGGACATGTCGAACGCCGAGAACGGCACTTGGCGGGTAAAACGACCTGCTCTTGACTCGAGCCCTTGAACCATCATTATCTGAAGACATCGTCCTGTCTGCTGTTTCGTCGCCTACGCAGTGCCTGGCACAAGGATTCGAAGAAGGCGCAAGAGCAATCTATGGCTACCAGAGAGAGGGTCTCACAAGTTATTCCGCTGTTGGAAGGTACAGATCGTCGAGCTGATACGGTTGGGAGGGGAGGGGCGTGAGCGGCTCGCAGATTCTTGGTGGCGAGGTGATGTCAATAAAACGTCTTTTGAGTTCGAGGAATGATACTTTGTAGCACACAAAACATTCGATACGATTTTCCCCATGCACTGAGAGGGTTGTAATCCCCGGCAAATTCAGGCCAAATTGTGTCAACTGTGTTCATATCATAGACAGAGAATTATCTCATATCTTTATTCGGTTCGACATATGTATCCGCCAAGAGACTATCACATTTGGAAATACTTGCCAGTCAACGCCTCAAGGGATCAGATCCGTTGCTCAAAATCTGGTGCGGCAAATCGCAGGCTACAGCGCTGACCTCCCCTACTGGCAGGGCGAGGCCTCGTTGCCGCTGACCTATGTATCAATATATGGCACAGTCAAATGTAGTGCGTTAATTAATGCAACGAACTCAAGGAAGCGAGCCTAACTCTGACTGTGGCAAGCGAGCCGCTCGTCGCCCAAGAAACTCTGCTTTTCTGGGTCGTCAACAGGAGGTCTGCTCAGGAAGGTCCCTGATGGGAATGATTTTCCTGGGCTCAAGGCCGACCTCTCGAAACTCATCGTCGGGTATGTCGTCGAGATCCGGGATTGCGTCCGCAGGAGATTGAAATTCTTGAGGTTCGAGCCTATTCATCTGTTAGCGAAGCGGTCTGTCTGGAGGTAATTAAGATGTCCTGAATATCGCTTACACACCTCGATATCAGAGATGTCTGTTCCTGCCCCTTCGGCAGTCCCACCGCAAGCGGGTTATTCGATGCCTGAGGAGTATCCCATCGGATTGAAGGTTTCCTTTCATCGTTTAGATGATACATCCTAGGTAGATTCATCCTAGGTAGATTCAGAGGTGCACCCAAGTTTCCGACCAGGCTCGTCGCGAATCGAACTGAGGAAGCGTGCAAGGTCCCCATGGCTTGGCTCCCCGAACTTGATAGATAAACTTGACGCAGGTTGACAATAAAATGGGAAACTGTCACTGCTCGCAGGCTGTAGGGTGGAATGATATCAGGGGAATGAATACAAACTGTGGGGCAGCGACTGACAAGCCTACGAAGGGGTTAACGTAGTTTGTAGATTGTGTCGCCTGAAAGTCGACGTCGGTCCTGTGAGTAAGTAACCCATATGATAGATTATGAACAACTACCTGAAGAGACACCATAACAAAGTCGGTGACACTGAGACAAAACAATATACTAGAAGATCATCAATTGGGGAATGCAATATGTGCATCACGAGTACTAGTGTACTTACACGAAGTGTAAGGTACCTGTAAGATGAGTCAGTAGCGACCCTATGGATCTAATGCGATATGTTCTCTTACCATCTCGTAGAAGTAGAGTTGTTACTGGAACATGCACACAGAGAGCATATGCATCACGGCGTATACCAGAAGTTTTTATCCATGTGAGGAGCAAAACTAGGGCATCGGTTGATACGGAAATTACGCGAGTAGTCTGTACCACTTTCAAGACTCGTTTCAGCAGAACAGCCTTTTGCAGAACACGGAAAGCCTTACGAACATCTACAGAACATCAGTCGGGTATAGAAGCTGAAGTATAAGTACTGACTTTGGATATAGCTTCTCCATTCTACCGAAACAGCCTAGGAACCAAGGAACTGTGATAACATCTTCATAGAATGACCAGAACTTCGTCGTAGCATAGTAAGTCGAATCAGAATATGATTGAGCGATGAAACGATACTGACGAGTTGCAGTATAACTGGCAAAACTGTATAGACACAATATGACACAGGCCGCTATCAAGTTTCGGCCCCATATAGCGTATATTCGGAGAACCGCAAGAGCTGTTACGCCAAGCACGTCCAGGGATTAACTTCTATTGCAGATTTCGTAATGCATATACTCACCTCCTTGTGCCAACCTACCGAGACACGTCAGCACACTAGCAAGAACCAGCTCTGCACGACAGCTGAAGAGGTGTCAGCAGTGTTCCCGACATATCTCGCCATATCAAGCGCCGTACCTCTATAAGAATACGCGGTTAGCTCTGTATGTATGACATCGAAGACAATGAGGGCACCTTTGGTGTCTCTGCGGCCATCGCTTCAAACATAAATATCACCGCCGCGGCAAACTTGAAGTAACGATTGACAAAGAATATCACTGTCGCGCCAGAGAACTTTTGATGCCAAACGTAGTTAACCTCGGTCTTGACGGTGAGGATATAGTCGTATAGAACTACCACTGTAGATGAACCAAGGCAATGTCAATCCGTCTTGTTAGTTTTACTGCTGCATATATCACGAAATGCTCACCGAATAATATCGTGATGTCGTAGTTAGCCGCAATGCTAAGAGCGAGAAGAAAGGCTCAGCTTGTACAGCGAAGATTTAGAGTGGAACATGGCTCACTTTAATGTCGCAAATTCAATGAATGCCTCTATGTCCTCAGGCGTGCCGATATCAGGAGTGGTATCGTTACCAGACCCAGACATTGAAGCGATTCCAGGGGAGACCCAGTGTCGGAACGATTTGGTATTATAAATACCTGCAGATATCTGGCATCATCATGCATGTCCCGTACTATTCTCACTGGCTCGTGCATAGCGCACATTCCTCCTGGTGTTGCGCCGAGCTGAAGCCATCAGGGTCGGCACAGCCTTCGCTTTACATAGATAGGAGCTCATAAATTGGCAGCGGGCGGTCCACAAACGACTTTCAAGCTCCTGCTTGAGCTACGGGCCTCACGGCGATGCTGCGAAGGGAGAGTTCTATACATATCATCTGTGCCTCTCCCGTGCTAGACTGAGTACTGAGTACTGAGCGCTGGCACACTACGTGTTCAGGTCGGCGCGCAGAGAAAACAAAGGATGTTTCGTCCCCAAGACTTGAGCCGAACCTGGACAAGTAGCGAAGTAGTGGTAGGCCGGAATAGTCGACATCTCAAGAATAAATCCGAAAGCGCTTAACACTAAGCTGTGCACAACAATCAGGGCCCAATAAGTTTCACAAAAAGACACACACATTGATTGCGTGCAATAAGGAGACTGATGATACAATAGTGATACAGTAACGAATCCAATAAGTCAATGAATAATCTAAACCTCAGCGGCCTCGCCCTTCTTTCCCTTTTGCGTTTTGCTTGGTAGGAGCTAGGAATCACAATCAGCACATGAACATCTCGATACAAAACAATGGCACATACTGCAGGGTCAATGTGTGGTACAACACCACCTTGTGAGATTACGACGTCTCCGAGAAGCTTGTTCAATCTGTGATACGAGATAAGGAATATATACATTGATAGAGGACGACATACTTACTCCTCATCATTTCGGATAGCAAGCTGCAAGTGCCTTGGCACAATACGCTGCTTCTTGTTATCGCGAGCGGCGTTACCAGCAAGCTCAAGGATTTCAGCAGCAAGGTACTCGAGGACGGCTGCGAGGTATACTAAACGCACGGATATCAGCAAAGTAGAGGCCGCTGAACAACTACTGCAGCTCACCTGGTGCGCCGGCACCGACACGCTGAGCGTAGTTGCCCTTCTTCAGGAGACGGTGGACACGACCGACGGGGAACTGAAGCCCTGCCTTTGCTGATCGCGATTGAGACTTGCCGGTTGCTTCTCCAGAAGCCTTGCCGCCAGACTTTGCCTTTCCGCTGCCCTTGCCAGACATTGTGTGTTGCTTGAGGTGGTGGTGGTGGTGGTGGTTAAAAAGTGGATTTGTTAGAGGCCTGGGTCGAGGATGAGGGCAGAGGGTGAGTTGCTTGCGGAGGAGGACAGAGCCGCCCTTTTATACTTTCGGAGGACATGGCATGAGCGTGGGAAGGTTACTGGAAATAAACAAGCATGTCACGTCGCGTTCACCGCCTGTGTGACAGTATCACGTGGATGAGTCAACAAGGCCATCGTCACGCGTCACTACATAAAGGTCGTATCTCAACGCGGATGCGCCAAATTGTCTCTTAATTCCCCCCACCATCCTTGCTGCCTCTTTTTCCCTCTGCCGTCGATTATTTCAATCTAATTTAACAATCAACAATGGCACCCAAACCTGCTTCAACTGCTGGAAAGGCACCCGCTTCCACAGCCTCCAAGGCGCCCGCAAAGACGACAGAGGGCGCAAAGGCTGCAAAGAAAACTGCGAAGCCCGCAGCTGCAGGAGATGGCGAGAAGAAGAAGCGGCGCAAGTCGCGTAAGGAGACTTACTCCTCTTACATCTACAAAGGTATGTCTATCATAGCTCTTTTTTCTCAATAGAAATAGCTCACTAATTTTCGCGTTTTTAGTCCTCAAGCAGGTTCACCCTGACACGGGTATCTCCAACAAGGCAATGGCCATCCTTAACTCCTTCGTTAACGATATCTTCGAGCGTATCGCTACCGAAGCATCCAGTAAGTGACTCTTGTAGCTAATATAGGCCTCGTGCTGATGTTTGGATATGTAGAACTTGCTTCTTATTCAAAGAAATCAACAATCTCATCTCGTGAGATCCAAACAGCAGTACGCCTGATCCTCCCCGGTGAACTTGCAAAGCACGCCATTTCAGAAGGTACCAAGTCCGTAACGAAGGCGAGTGATTTCTGTAGCAAGGCTACTACTGTTCTAACCTGCTTGTTTTCCAGTTTTCGAGCGCGGGTGCCAAGTAGGCCTCGGATCGTCCTATCATTATTGTCTTCTTGTATCACCACTGTATTGTACTCTTGTTGCCTCATTATCTACGGATTACTTCGATGCATTCCACTCTGGTTCATGCATGTTCACTTTGGGACCTGTGTTCTGAGGCTGGTCAAACTGAACTCGCACGAGGTTCATTCGCAGCTTGTGTCCGTGATTGTTACTCGCTTTGATCGAATTATCACATTTATGTGAGGTAAATATATTCAAGTGAGGGTTATCACCACGTTGTCTGCCGAAATCTGATTCAGATGTTGTGGCGCTTTGCGTTTGGTCAAGTTCTCTGGACTGCCTTTGCTGTTCCATCTTTTTCCTTTCTCTCTCCCCCACCCACTTCTGCATGGCAACCCTCATACGACCAAGAGTATCGTCGCATGAGCCTCACGATACCTACCACGATTTCGCTCTTAATGTTCCGAAACCTTTTCCTAGCCGCGCAGAGCGCGAGCAAGAAGACTTACTGGAGAGTCTCGAGTCCGAGGAATTACAACTGGACGATGCAGTTTCAAGCACACACCCCAGGGCTCACATTGAGCAGACCGGAGCTTTGGTTAGTGGTCCAAACCCCGACGCATCCTCGGAGGTGGTCCTCAACCACCGTTCTGTAAGTCGGCCGACCATACCATTTCGCATTGATCCAGAACATTTACAACGTTATAGGAAGACTTGTTACCCTCCATAGGGCAAGTGCAGACATCATGTCTTACGACACTCAATGATCTCCTTTCTGTCTCATCCAAATGGACTCCCATTGTTCCTGATCGCCGTCACTCTTTACCTCCAAAGTCCTTGGCCTCATCCAGCGCTGGCTTGTCTCCGTCGGCTACGACTCAACCTTCGTCGGCGTTGCAAACGCTGGTTTCCAATTTGCGTCTTAGGGAGCAAGACTCTCATAATGAAAGAATTCAGGAGGCCAATACGCTTAGCGAAGCGGATCTCCTCTGCGAAGTCCGGGCAAGAGTAGAACGCATAATGACTACGCTACCTCCTCACGATGCGGAGTTAGCACGTACACTTGTCGCTCTTCTCACTCATTTTAGCCGTCTGTCTGTGTTGAGTCCTTCCTCGACCCAGCCTCGCGTCGCTTCATGGAGCGCCATCAACAACCAACAAGCCTCATCCCACGGCGATCCTTATGCCAGCCTAACTCGGCAAGTAAGCGACTTCCAACTTGAACGTTCATGGTCACATGGTTCTCCTGTCCCCAGTGGCTCTAGGACTCCCGTAGTCACCGTTGAAACAGCCTTACTTTGGTCTCACATTGACGAAGAACTAGAGAACGTGCTGTCTCTGTGTCGTCCACGTTCCGGACCTCTGGAGAGCCGCCCTCCGGAGTACGATCCCGCTGATTACGAGCGAGAGTTCGACTTGGATAGCCTGCCAGAGTATGAACCTTCCTCCGAGGTCACAGACGGCTCCGGAAAGCCATTGTATAAGGTAAACAATGCTCTAGAGAGGAGCAATACTCGGCTTAGCGAAAGCGCATACACGAATGAGAAGATGAGGATGGATTTGGAGGCGGTGACACTCGCAATCGACCGATTGTACCTTGTGGCGCCGCAGCTACACAATCAACGCGTGGAATTGAAGAAGAGCAAAGTGGAACAGATGGAAAAGGCGAAGTTGAAGGGGAATCAGAAGGGAAAGCAAAAAGGAAAGGAGGGAGAAATGGATGCGATGGAGTTGGACAGGATGCTGGATCTGATAGGGAAGGCCGCGGATAGGAAAATGGTCAACCAGGCCGTCTTTGTTGACAGTGCCTTCAGTGAAAAGTTGGCTCGAGCGCAAGTGGAGGATTTGAAGAAGGTGCGTCCTTGCAGGCATGTTGCATGCGCTTTGTGATAACTGATGGCTGATCATCCGTAACAGCGTGCAGCATTCGTAGAGCAACTTGCGAAACACTCGGATGCAGGTCGTCTACATTCGCAAGATGCCGTCTTCTTAGCTCCTGTTCGGACCCGCTCGCAACCCCAACTCGCATCCGAGTTACAAGACCCACATGCACTGCTCACTCTACCCGAATTTATCCGTGAAGGAATTCCTGAACCTGTCGAAGAACGCATGGAAGCTGAGTTGGACCCCGAGGCGCTTCTTACTCTACCAGAGTTCATCAAGCAATACCCACAGCCCGAACCCGTTCGACCTGCGCATACACCTCGCGGACAGTCAATATCTCATTGGTATCTGGGTTCGAGACAGCAACACGATGAAAGCCCGCCTGCGACTGTACGCCCTACAAAGAGTAACAGATCAAGGAGTATGTCGGAGCCACTGTCGTGGTTGTTATCCGGCTCTAGCTCCAGATCGTCGTCGCCATCATCAGCTTCTGGTCCAGTTTTGAAGAAACCTCGATCAGGCCGGTTGAGTAGACCGAAATCTTCAAACGATAACAGGAATATTCCTACTGTGCATGGTGAGCACCATTCACTCGAACACAATCTTTTATTCTTACGTTGCACTTCGTACTTTTTGCGACCAGAGGGCTTGGATGTTTCTTACGTGGCGGAATTCCACGAAAATCTCTATCACGTCTTGGTCTTCGTTAGTGTCACTGGATTACAGCCAGGCCACGATCTCGAAGCAGAGGTCCTATCTCCTGACGATTCTTCCAACGGACGGGAGCGTCTACTTCTCAAATGTGGCGGCAGTACCTCCATTCCACTCTCTCTTCCAACTAAGGTGCACACCGGAAAGGTAGACGTTAGTGTCATTGGCGGTCGGCACTATCAGATCAAACTTCCTGCGGCTGTCACTCCTCAATATGGCGGGAAGTCGATCAGTCCTGTGGACCCAGCTATCACAGAACTTCTTGATGCCACGTATTTCCAGACAATACAGCCGACGTCCTTTGTTTGCTCCTCGTGCTCGTTGCCTTTGGTGCAAGCATCAAAGCTGAACGAATATCGAGACTTACCCTCGGAACATTGGGCGGAACTCGTTGACGCATGGATGTGCCATTCAGATCAAGCCCTACATGAGCACGTGCAGAAGGGATCTAAGGATGGATTCTGGCCGAATGAAGGAGAGCTCCTCGTCGGTGGGAGTTATGTTCTCCTACGTGAAGACACAATGGTGAAAGCCAACTTCTGTGACATCGAGTCCACAAATAAGGTGCGTCACAGCTCGATTTTTTTCTCTTCCTTTCAAGTCTCGGACGAATAAGAAAGCTGGCATTGGGCTACTACCCGTGGTTGTCTGCTTCGTCGTCGTCGGTGTCGTTCAACTCGTTTTGGAAGCCCTACGTTGGTTTTGAATGGGGGAAGGCGATTATCGACGGCATCGCGAAGCGGCAGCAGAATTTCGATTCTTCTGGCTGATACAAAACGTCCAATATCGACACCAATTCCACGCTTAACAACTCTCATGTTGCTAAGGTCTCTGCCTCGGGAGCTACATGTGTGGATACAATGTTTTCTAAAAGAAATATCTTTTTACTCGGTGGGATCGCTGCTGACTGATGCATATCTAGTCTTCTGACGAATGGTTCCGCGTACGCTGCCTATGTGGCGCCATAGTGGGGCGTTATCAAGAACACAAGACGGCGGAAGGGTCGACGGTTGTATACAGACTACCAAAGTATGCATTCCGACCAATCAGCCCCATTGCCGAGTACGTTTTACACAATCCGAGTTTAGAAACGGTCTGATCCACCTTCCAATAGACCCAGTAAAGTGCCACTCTCTGCTTTCATTGTAGAAGATATGAACGAATTCGTTCATGCCCATGCAACCTATCGGTTCGTAATCGCAGATGAAGAGGAAGAGCGACCTCGCATCTTGGTAAGTGGGATCACCCCTTCGACCTAGCGAGCCGCGGAAAGCTAACCGATTTCCCCAAGGTTTGGTTATTCAAACCCAATATGCGCCTCGCGTACGCCACACCTGCTCAGTATGTGATTCCCAGAAGTGGGGCCATTAGAGCTGCAAAGGTTCTTTTCAAAGTGCTGGGACCTACGGAGCCTTCCAACCTTCCAACGTAAGCTCTGCCTATCATGTAACTAATATAATTTTCTCTAACAAAAAGGGCCGTATTCAGGATCTTGAACAAGTATCCAGGCTTCCCTCAGGCCGAATATCTTTACTATCCAAGAGATATTTGTAGGCGGTTGGCGGCGTTACTCAAAGAGAGTAATACGGCATACCCAGATAGCATGCGCACCATGACCGGCCTCGACGTCGGCTGGTTGCAGCGGGCATAAGCGCGGCTCTGCCTTTCCTCACATCAACGTTCGTTTCTTTCGTCACTCATTTGTTTCGCTTCCTTCGTCGGGGTGTTCATCTAGTAACGCTCATTACTTGGTCCTGTTGTCCTTGAGGCCAGGAGCCGTTGACTTTCTCTTATATTATTATTCCGCATGCCATCTAGTATAATCTGTGATAATTTGTTCCTGGAAGAGGTAGACTTACCGTGTTGTCTTGCATACTTACATACCTCTCGTTTTACATCTGATCATGTTATAAATTAAACCGATATTCAAAGATTCTGGGTAACTCCAAGCCGCAGGAAGAGATGAATGCAAAGGTCCGGGAAAGATATTATAGTACAGGTAGGTATAGCTAAGTTGTGGGGCCGGCACGTCATGAATCATCCAATGCTTTCTCCTTGCCTTTCCCTTGTGGGGGCGAGTTTAGAACAAGGTTTGGTGAGCTCGACATCGCTGCTGATGCGAATGGCGAGGAGAAGGAAGGAAGGCGTTTGCCGCCTTTCTGCGAACCGGGCGAGAGGTATATTGGAGAGTGAGATGCGCGGGTCGGAGTTGGAGGTAGCGAGTTATTGGGGCGGCTAGGTGACTTTGGCGACATCGATGAAATGTTCTCTCCCGATGCTGCTTCAGTGAGAAGAAACTCAACCCATAATCGAGAAAATGACTGGAGAGAGCGCGAATTCGTCAGATGCCTGAGAGCACACTGGATGGTAGAGCTTACCTCGGTTTCGTCCGTTTTCTCTAGCTCTGGCGACTTTCCTTTGCCCGCATTACTCGACCTTCCCCAAATCAACGAACCGGTAGATGGCAACGCGCCGTTCTTCCTCTGAAGGCCTGCTTTTTCGCGCTCGTCGTCGTTCCACTGTAGTATGGAGGAAAGCAGCGTTAACATCTCGAAGCGCTTGGAGTCCGCTCGAGGCGTAGTGAGGAAGGAGAGAAGAACATTGGTGACGAGACGCCTATCGACGTTTGTATCTGTTGACGAACGTCTTAGGCGACGGAGGGCCTCCATGAGGTGCTCGTTCATGATGACCGCTATATTGCTGTTAGGACTTGATACAATATACAAGCGTAAGCCAAGCGCACCTTCGTGTCGAAGTTTACCAATGAGAAGGTTCTTCTCCTTGACCTCTTTCTCTAATTCTTGCGTCCTCGTGGAATTTGTAGCAGATTCCTCGAGTTGGAGCTGCGTCTCTGATTCAGAGTCGAAACAGGTTGATACTCACGATGGTCCATACCTCTGCAGTCAAGGCTCGATGCTTGTACTCTGCTAAAGATTGAGTGACTTGCATTAGCCGCGCTTCATAATCTTTAACGGCCTGTTGTAGTTCACGGTCCTTTGCTAGTGTAAATTGAGTAAAGAGATGCATCCATTGAGTCGAACGCACCAGCTTGGAAGTCCTCCAACACAGATTGCAAGTTATCAACCTTCTCCCTCTCCACGCCCAACGCAGCCGCTTCTTGATCTCTCGCCTCTATCTCAATCCGCAAGTCCCTTCTGGCTTCCTCAAGGGCGCCTTTTGCCTCGTCTGCCACGACAAGCTCCTGTAATGCCTTATGCTCCCATTCATCTCGCTCTATTCGACATTGCTCCAGTTCTGCCTGAGCTTCTCGCAGCTCTCGCTCCCTCAGATACGCTTCTTGTGCATTCTCCTGGAACGCCCTGCTCCGCATAGTTTCGAGCTCTCGTGAAGCGCGTTCAGCTTCCTCATTGGATGCGATCAGTTCAGACTTCATAGTCTCCACAGTAGTAGCAAGGTCCTCATTCTGAATGGTAAGCTGTTGCACGAGTTGTTCCTGACGGTCGAGTTCTTCCTATGCGATTCGAAAGTCGTAACGCTGCTAGAAGCGATGATAACGTTGAAGGTACGCACGGCATCCTGCTTTAGCTTATTCCCAAGTGTTGTCCTCATCGTTGTCAGCTTAGACAAAAGATTCCTGTATTGCGCTGCAAGTGTGTCCTTCTCCTCCTTCGTCCGTTCCAGTTCATGCTGAAGTCGCTCGACTGGGTCCATGTTGGAGAGGTCCTCATTCCTTCCGTTCACTGTACCGTTGAGACCTTTGGTCGGCGACGGTGAAGAGACTCGTTCGCTATCAAACGACTGGCGAGATCCATTTGATTCTGGAGGTTCCGACATGAAAGACCCTGCGGAGTGCGCACAACTTTGAAAGGACGTGGCCAAGTCACCGCCAAGCGCGCTGGACAATCTTTAATTGCAATTACTTACTTTCTTACTGTGGGAATTCTATTTATTACTCTAATAATAAAATGCGGGATAATTACTCCTGAGCGCTGTTGTTCATCAGATCGGTATTACCCGATTGATGAACACGATCGACATGATACCCTATTTTGGGAAACCATACTTTCGCTCGAACTTCATCATCCTCGGCGGCCAACGTCGGTACAGCACGGAGCCAAACTGTCTCTCTTACAAGTACGCAATTTGATACTAGGTTGTAGGGCATGACGACAATCTGACTGCATGGATCGTCGCACAGGAGAACATGGAGATGAATGGAAGAGAGTTGTGTGCCGAAAGTTGCATGCGGCTCAGAAAACGCGGAGGTTTGAATATCATCTTTAGACCGACATGTGTTCCCAAGCGCTGACCTGGCGCCTTTCTCCAGGTCACCATCGGAGTGACAGACGGTGCCCACGGTTCCTCGCTTTGTACCACGCCCTTCGCCCTCTCCTTGCACGCGCCGTACGAGTATCATACCCTTTACGCTTGGATCTACGAACAAGACACGAAAAAACAATTTTCATATGAAACATGGGTCGAGGTATTTCCATTACTGTAGTTCGAGTGATATCTATGCTGAAGGAATGACTAGGTGTAGCAGGTGTCCCAGAAGCCGTGGTGGCTTCGTATCCCAATGACTTAACGACTATCCCTGGTGGTAATACTACCTTGGGTGAAGGAGCAACTCGCAGTAAACGAAAACAGACGTTGTTAAGCTTGCTTGACGCCTTACATGAGTTGAGCAAGGACGAAGAGCTGGCTGGCACGCGTACGCATGCGTTCTATATGTTGTTGCCCCTCAACGTGAAATTAACATGCCCACAGTAAACGGGCAGCAACCTAGCTTCGAGGATGACAGAGACGTCCGTGCGTACCTTTTAGATGGTTGAATTGACTTCAAACTCAGGTTTATTTGCAGCCACCGTTGACGAACATCTTCAAAAGGTTGGCGCTGATGTATTCAACAAATTCGAGAGGTCAGCCCATTGTTTTCATCGGACGCCACGTACTGATATTTTCCACAGGCGAATATTGAAACTCGATAATGAAGTAAGTTTCTCACGCACACATAGTTCTTGATATCATGTTAAATGCAGGCTGTCTTAGCTACGAAACTTTGCAAACGCAGCAAGGCAACTCGGAAGCTCTGTGGGCATCTTATCGTCTTCGTTCAATCTACGTGAACGCCTCGCGCAGATCCTCTTTCTTTTCCGCGAGAATGCGGCAGATCTTTTCCCTCGTAAGGTCCACCGGCGCCCTAGGGACAGTGTTATCAATACTATGCGTCCTGTGAAGAAGCGCAAAGGACCGGCACATGTAGCAACGCTTGCCATTACCGAGGATTTGGATGCAGAAGACTTCCCGGAGCAATTGGAGGGGTTTGCAAAGGACGTCATCACGTTCTTAGACTGCTTAAACGAATTTCCGGAGTTTACAGACGAAGCTGTGAATACTTCGATCATTTCGCTCGAAGGGGATCTAAAGGTACGAACCGTGTTTCATACACTTTCATGCCTTAACAGTATCCCCGTTGACAGTATTGGGCTTCCTGCTTGAGAGCATATGAAGGTAGTAATCGTGTAATATTTGATTTGTACAGTCCACTTATCATTAGCTAGGCCAATTCAAGTATCCCGCTGTGCAACGATACTTGCACGACCTCACCTCCGAAATGGGAGAACACCTGGATAGCATCAACTCATCGTTATCGGTTTTCATTGATATCGGTCAGTACTTTCAAGCTCCTCTCTACCACCCCAATCTGGTAACCTCGTTGTCATTTAAATAGGTGTGCCGACTATCCGATTTGCGCAGAAACACGCCGCGGCGAATCTACTCAATTTATCCACTGTGGCGACGTTCTTCTCGGCCGTCACCGCGACTACTCTGCAGTTTTCATTTGATCAAACGGGGAACCCTCTAGCTGATAGTGTGAATGGGTTTTGGTTCACATCACTCGTATTCTCCATCGGCGCTGCTGTCAATAGTTTGCTGGGTTTGACATGGAAACAGGCGATGTAGTGCGTCTATAGTATTCCTGCTCTTTATAATGGGCAATCTCTAACGATAATTCACATGCGCAGCCGATCCCCTGGCCATCGAGTACCTTGGTGGGTGCTCATCTGGATCAAGCGATCACCCCTCGTCTTCCTGGTCCTTTCTGTTGCTTGTTTCTCCATGGGTCTTGTCCTATTCGCATATTCCTCTGGCCAAAGCCGGATTACCTCCACAGTGACGACTGTATTCTCCGCATGCAGTTGCTTCGGATTGACAGCCGTCTCCTGTTGGTTTGCCTTTGAACGCTGGATATTCAACCGACACAAGGGGCAGAAATGGCTTGCAGACGTGATTTCCGAAACGAGAGTACGCATGAACCGCTTACCAGCCATCGCTTGGTGCATTCAGGAGCCTCGCAATGCCGCTCGGAAGGTCGCTTACTGGAGTAGGCAACAATATCACACAGTTTCTGACGAGATAATACGCGTTATGAGGGTAGTGTCAGACATGCTCAACAAGTTCAAATGGCGGCGGCGGACGGACTTGGAGGCCTCGGTAGATAGTGAATCTAAGTCACCTGTAACGCAATGTTACAGTCCTGAGCCCCTCTCTGCCGTAAGCACTCACCGCCCCTCCAACGCTACCTTCCTTGGTCCCATCTCAGAAGCTGGTACATCCACCTATGATGGCCTCGAAGACCAAACCGTCGTAAGTGACAATGGAACACCTGCTCCGGCCTCTCCCGTCGTTGGTGTCTCTCCGCCCAAGGCCCGCCTTCGAAACCTCGTGAGATCAGTCATCATGTTGAATACGGCTTCAAACGCGGCGTCGGCGTTCAATGCTGTGGCTAAGCCATCAAGGAAGAGGACTATGTCTAGTGAGAACTCTAGGAACGGAAGGCCTGCGGAGATTGCTCCGGGGTTGTTGAGGAGTTCGAGGGTTGCCGCACTTGTACCGAAGCTAAAGAGGATGGAGGCAACTCAGGATCTGGCCGCTCATCAGGCACTGGTTAGGCATCTGCAGTTCTCACCGAACGGGAAATTCTTGGCTACTTCGAGGTAAGGGTAATTTCTACGACCAACCTGTATTTCAATGCTGAGCGATTCCGCGTGTAGCTGGGACAGGACATCTATGATTTTCCGTGTAGGGGTGGGTCATAGAAATTGTACTCACGTGGACGAGATACTAATGCAACTTGGCATTCTAGGAGCCCCTAACCTCGCATCGTATCCTTGCACATCCGCAGGGTTTCGTGGGCCAAGTGGCATGGTGAGGCTTTTACTTAGACGTACTTCCCAGTAACGTTAATCAATCACTCATTAGGTCTCCTGACGGCAGCTTGCTGCTAACAAAACTCAATCGCGGCATCAAGGTATGGACGGAGGTGAGTTATACCGTCTAATCTTGATGAGATAATGGTGAAGGGAGAACTCATATTATTCCCATAACAGGATGGTGTGTGCAAAAGAACGATCGACCGAAGATGCTCTGTACAATCAGTTGCCTGGTTACCGCGCGGCGAAGGTGGTGACGCTGACTGTCTCTCAACATTTTATTACTGACGATATTTTCAAGCTTTTCTATCTGTTGAGGGCTCCAATGTCATGAAAGTGGTACGTAAAAGTCAGTTTACTTTGTCTGATCATTTTTACTAATTAAATTTTGACAGGGTCTGAATGGGCTTGTACTCGATAGCTACCGCTTGGAGCGTATGCTTGTGCACGACGTCGCCGTTACGCAGGACTGTCAGAGGATGTTATGTGTGGGTACATTGCTTGCTTCTGCTGACGGTCTTCAGCCGAAAAAAAGTCGTGCAGAGAAGCAGATCGTAGGTAAGCTCTCCCTCAGCTCGAGTTCTCGGTTCCCAGACAAAGGCTGACCGATCTAAAGTGTACAACATGGATAAGAAAGAAATAGAAAAGTAGGCGACCATTCCTTATTTTTTGTGCCCATATTTCTGATATCGGTACGGCATCAGTCGAGTCCCTGTATTACATGAAGTTCGCGACATCACGCTCGCACGTAACGACCAAGTGGCTCTGGTTAGTTATGAAAATAAGGTGAGCCGTTTTTACGATAGGGTTGGTAGAATACTCACGTACAGCGTGTCAGGCTCCTCCACAACTCTGGAAGCTTGACATATTCAGAGAAACCGGCCGACTGTCACTCCGTCATACGTATATGCCAAAGGTTCCTGTCGATTTTGCGGGTCCAAGCTATTTCGGAGGCAAAGACGACCAACTTATACTATGTGCCGGCAAAGGTAAGCCGTTGTGTGTGATCGGTGGCGATATGCTGATGTTTCTTGAAGGTGGTGACATTCATATCTGGGACCGTGAATCGGCTGCATTGCTCCATCACATCCGTGCCCAAGCTCTAGGGGGCGGTGATCTGACCTGCATTGCTTGGAACCACCACGCCAATCCTTTCATATTTGCCACAGGTAGTCACGATGGAGCAGTCAGGATTTGGACAGAATCTTCAGGGAAACCTAGTTCTTCTGACGAACTCCCCAGTCGTTCCACTACTCACCCCACTAATACTCCGCGGACGGCGTCGCCGTCGCTGTATGATGCTGATTATCGCACGGACAGTCCCGCTGGGACTTCAGGTTCTCAAGATGGCCATCATGATATTGTAGTGACTAGCCCTGAAGAAGAATATTTCAGACGAGATAACGGCAAGGCGGTGGCCTTTGCAACTCCCTCATGATCTTGGACTGCTTCATACTACGGAAGTTATGGTCTTAGACCTCAACCAGGGAGAATATAGGACATCTAAATGTACTAGTCACGCCTTCATGTATAGTTCAGACTATTAAATCACACATCCATAATTTATTACTCCATATCCTTCTCAATGATTATGGTATCTTCATGACCGGACGCAGGACGCTGATTTGACCCACCTTATGGACTGCCATGACGTTCCTTCCCCCCGTTCTCCTTATCTTTAGTTCCTTCATGCGGTTTCGTCACTGACCCTGTCTGTTCCCATAGGTATCTGCGAGCCTCCTCTGTCCCGGACCAATACACATCCATTTCGAGTCCTAACTTCACTACTAGAAATTGTGTCTGGAGGAAAGGGCGACACGTTGTAGTCTGTCCCGACATGGACCCTTTTAGCTGGTCCTCTCGCCCATTTACCTTCCTCACCACTATCATACTTACTCACCTCTTGTCCGAGGGTTGAGTGTCCAAAATAGAAGAACGTCCACGTCGACGTACGCAGAGCGGTAGTGGGTTCATCCGAGTTCCTGGCTACGTAGTCCGCACGCAGGTCCTCCATCAAGTATCCCGTGGCAGTCCCCTACAACACATCTGACTGAGGATTCGTGCTTCCATCAGACTAGCTCGGGGACATCCTGAGAAGCCTTATCATTGAGATTGTGCTCCAGAAAAAAATCTGATACTTATGCATGCAGCACTGCGCAAATACGAGAATATCAATGTCAACAAATGGTCGCCACCGCATGACGTTGGAAAGAGCGAAAGCACTGACAATATTAGAACGCGCCGCTGCGTGAAACGCAGTCCTGATGATATACAATACGCGATGCAACCTGTCAGTCAGCTATCTTGTTTCTTTGAAGATATCTCCATCACATAACATATGTGGCTACAAAACATACCGAAAGGCAATTCGGACGGTCCAATCTAAGGTTGACACGCAGAGGATGAGTCGGAAGATGCCTCCGGATGGTGAGCCGGACCGGTATTGATTTCGGGCGACGGAACGGAAGGCTCGGAGTTGTTCGGCGTGTTTGTGACAAGCGAAGGAACTGACGTCGAAAAGCGCGCAGATACAAATTCATCTTCGTCACCGTCTCCAGCAGTGCTGGTAACCCTTTCTTCAACGTCCTCGACGTTCTAGATAAATTCAAACATGCTCTCACAACGTGTAATTGCCATCGCACGCGGCCGCGCCCCCCTCGCTCACAGCCGTGTCAGCGCTGGCGTTCTGTCAAGAGGATGGTATATAATCCTGCATTCGTGGAATATATCCCGTAAAATGCTAATACTCAGCATTACGCATGTATAGGGAAATCGCTAACTCACATTCGAGAAAAGCGAAATTCCACTCGTCAAAACTCCTGCAAGGTGCGACGCGTATCTCTCGTTATCTACCTCTCAATGTTGACGTGGAGCTTTGACGCGCAGCGGAGACCGTCAAGGTCCCCCAGATGGCAGAATCTATCTCGGAAGGTACCTTGAAGTCTTGGTTGAAACAACCTGGAGAGTTTGTGAATGCAGATGAGGAGGTCGCCACCATCGAGACTGATAAGGTACGTTGTTTTACTTTTTCTGAATAACTCTCCATGAAAGGGGTATCGCATGGTCGGGGATCAGTATTGATTGCTGTGCGCTGCAGATTGATGTTTCTGTCAATGCACCAACTGCTGGTACCATTACAGAACACCTCGCCAGTGAAGAGGACACTGTCACTGTCGGTCAGGATCTTTTCCGAATTGAAGCCGGTGAGGGTAGTGCCGAGTCAAAACCGTCTACGGAAAAACCCGAGTCGCAAGGCGAGCAAACAGAAGAGAGCGTTCCTTCTCCGCCATCACCAGGTAAAGGGGAAATACGCCAGAAGGACACCGCAGGTGTGCAGGAGGGTAAGGAGAAGAAGGAGCTGAAAGAGTCTGCTCCTTCAAAGCCGGAATCAAAGCCCAAGGAGTCGAAACCGAAGGAATCAAAACCCAAGGAGAAGGAGACACTTGCTCCCGTGGCTGGTAGCCGTGGTGAGACGCGCGTGAAGATGAACAGGATGCGATTGCGTATCGCTGAACGTCTGAAGGAGTCACAGAACGCCGCGGCATCATTGACGACCTTCAACGAGATCGACATGTCGAGCCTGATGGAGATGCGCAAGAAATACAAGGACGAGGTCTTGAAAACGCACGAGGTCAAGCTCGGATACATGAGCGCGTTCGCTAAGGCGTCTTGCTTGGCGCTTAAGGAGATCCCTGCTGCTAACGCCAGCATTGAGGGCGACGAGATCGTGTACCGGGAGTATGTCGACCTCAGTGTTGCTGTTGCAACACCCAAGGGATTAGTTACCCCTGTCGTTCGCAATGCGGAGAGCATGAACTTCGTTGAGATCGAGAAGGAGATCGCTGCGCTTGGCAAGAAGGTACGTACTTCGGTGGATATATGCTACGGTGCTCTGATCTGATCTGCGTTCTACGTAGGCTCGGGACGGTAAACTCACCATCGAAGACATGGCGGGTGGTACATTCACTATGTAAGATTGAATCTTGTGTTCCCCCACGTCTTCTAATGACCTTCTTTCAGCTCGAACGGTGGAGTCTTTGGCTCGCTTTATGGAACCCCCATCATCAACTTGCCACAAGCGGCTGTTCTCGGTACGTGTCTCCATTTGTACTTAGGATAGTTGATTGACGAACCCACTTCTAGGCATGCACAGTATTAAGGAGAAACCTGTTGTCGTCAACGGCCAAATTGTTATCCGCCCTATCATGGTTGTCGCCCTTACCTATGACCACCGTCTCCTCGACGGCAGAGAAGCTGTCACTTTCCTCGGTATGTCCACTTTCCTCTTGTGCATTTCTTGGTTCACTGACACTTGCCCGCGATATTTGTTTCAATAGTGAAAATCCGTGACTACCTTGAGGACCCCAGGAAGATGTTGCTCGCTTAGATTGACCTGCCTGTTAGGTTCAACTCCCATTGAACCAGAACTATTTCTCTGCTCCTAGCATCATTGTCCTGAATATTGCTGTTCCAACATAAGTTCCGAATGTCGATGCTCTCTGTTGCCACCTATTACTACTCTACACCTATTCCTTGTCATGTATGAACTATCGGCAAACCCTTGTAATCATTCCGGGTGTTTAACCTTTCTGAGATGAAGGGAAATATTAGGCGCCCATCTGTCGCTACCCCGAGTTCGGTTTGTGACAGTGATAACTAACGTCTCTGATATTCCGAGTGTCACCGCAGAGGTCGAAAAATGTACCCGTAGTTGTTTGATCCGTTTATGTCAATACTTGAAAATTTCCCTACAAGAGTTCAAGTCAGCATGATATGTACACGCGTAAAGCACGGGTATCTCGCATGGCGAGTCATCACAACGCAGACCTAGTCCCTCACACCCACTAATGCTCTTCCAGCCGCTGTGCACCCCGTGTTCACCCTTTGATTTCTCCCATCTGACCCGAAATCCACTCTGCTACGCTAAACTGTGAAACGATACACTCCGTAACTCCAGCCCGGAACCGTCAGGTTGAATGTAAGATCGTTTTCGTCAGGGTGGATAGTAATCGATCGTGTCGTAGGAGCAACTGCCTCCGGGGTCTCCAGATCGTTCGTGAGGTTGTAAGGTTGACCCGGGGAAGCTGCAAGGATCGTAGCCTCTGCCTGAATGCTAGCCGTCTTTGATGCACCCTGGAGTGCATCGCGGATAGTGCCCGTCAAGGGTACTGTCGCCTGGTCGGTATTCGCGATGTGCAGGAAAAAAGATGATGAGTTGTTAG
Organism: Hermanssonia centrifuga; assembly: GCA_001913855.2. Lineage (NCBI taxonomy): Eukaryota > Fungi > Basidiomycota > Agaricomycetes > Polyporales > Meruliaceae > Hermanssonia > Hermanssonia centrifuga. The sequence continues at coordinate 53,498 of MLYV02000421.1, forward strand.
CGGATGTAGCTGCCCAGTAGAGAGGTCCGTAATTGGCGTCCGTAGATACGGGATGAGACTTGTCTGCACGAGCGTAGGAAAACATGCGGTGGACGTGATAGCTTAGCCAGGGCAGGGCGTGTAGGATTTTCATTAGCCATCGTGTGTGCATACGTACACGACAGGCACGGAGAAACGGAGTTTACCTTGTGGATAGCGCGACGTGTGTGACGTTAAAATTGATCAGGTTTGGTGTCCATTGGGTGGAGTAGTTGTTCGCGAGGTAGGGTGCGTAGCTAGACCCCACCACGAGTTCTCCGTTGCGTTGCATTCCCATGAGAAAGATCGCTTCTGCGATAGAACCCTGGAGGGTGCTATTTTGCGGGCGGATCAGTGTGTACTCTGGATAATCGCTCCTGGATGGTTGTGTTTACTCACGGCGTGTTTAGTCGTGTGTCCGGTGTGCCGAAAGGATCCTGCATCAGACTCAGAGACGCACGGTAAAACAGTGCAGAGGACACGCACATCGCTATTGGTATTGATTACAGCATTTTCCAGTTCCCAGATCTTAGAGATCAAGCGAGATGAGGTCTTGTCGTGTCAATTAAGCTCAGGTCTCACCTTCGTTCCGTTCCTCGGCCAGTTGTCGTACCTGTAATGAGGTGAGCACATGTCTATAACGGCTGATATGGATGCCCTTCACCGACTGAACATGCCGTAGAAGGCAGTTGGGCCACTAAAATCGTGTACATCGACGGCAGGTAAGCTAACACCATCGATGTGAGCGGTTGCAACGAAGTTGAGGTGAGGATACGCCTTCTTCATCGCGTCGTAGAATCGTTCCCATCGATAGTCATACGTGGTAGAGGTAAAGTCTAGGCACGTCTGTCAGAAGTATACTAGCATGAGCCGACCAAATCTGGACCTTCGTTACCGATCTCACTTGATGAGGATGTAGAAGTTAGTACGGTACGAAAAAGGTATAGAACTAACGTACATGTACTGCACGTTATATGGGTCTGGGTGACCCAACTGAGCCCGCAAACGACCCCATTTATTGGTGACAGAATCGGCAAGTACGAAACTGGGGACGAACTTGAATGAAGGGCAAGAAGTAGACAAAGAGATCGCTCACTCAAGCTCATCGATTGCGCTTTGAATATACTTATCCAACTGGCTCGTATTAGGAATACTTTCATCGTCTGCTGCATATCCATCATAGATCCCTAACACCGGAGAAGCGCCAAAGTCTTCGCACATGTTCAATAACTCCATTAAACCGAGCCCTTCGGTTTGATATCCAACTAGTAATGGATTACGACATATAAGGTTCTTGCCAGTGGTCCATTGGTCCATAGGTGACTCACCCCAGTATCCGACCCGTCCTGGGCGATCTTGCAAGGGTCCAAGAGAGAGCGTCCAGTTGAACCTCTGTGGAATACTTGCACCTAGATTTAAACAAGAATGAACAAGAGCAGCGAAAGGATGATCGGCCGAAGGAGGGGTTTGATAGACTCACCTTGCAGATTGCTACCGCCAGGTATTCTGACATGCTTTGGTTTCAAATCTGCCAATGCCTCTGCAAGATCAACACGTAATCCATTTGGTCGATTGCGGTAGGTCGGCGGGAAGAGAGATATCAAATTGAACCAAGCGTATTGGGGGTGATCAGGAGAAACCTCAAGGGTCAAAGATAGTACGTTATTAGAATCAGGAGCGTCCTCGGCAGGGTGCAGTGTAGCTGTAAACTGCTTCCATTCAGTGGTGATGTGTGAAGTGGGGAAAGTCGCGACTGCATAGGTTTGATTGTTCGTTAGGGAGGATAAAGACACTTGGACGTCCCGGGAAAGGGCTGCTGCACTGTCAGTCTTTGCCCAGAAAGACAGATTATACTGTTGTGCTTTGATCGGAATTCCGAACCAACCTGACAATCACCAAATGAACTATATCAAATTTATATCGGTTTGAAAGTTTCTTACCACTGTTATAGATCCCTGATCGTTCGCCTCGAGCTGCGCTTTTATTTGCACTGATGTAAATCTCCAATGAATGATCAATAGCACTGAGGGGTGTATCTGGGTCTACATAGAGGGCAGGGGATCCAATCTTGGTCCAACCCGGAATGGAAAGATATGAGCTAGCCTCTGAATACTCCAATGTCAAACAACTAAATTTGATGCAGAAGTAGCTAAGCTTGCCTTGAAACGCCCTATTTTGGACTAGGAAAGTGGTCAAGACGATGAGAGATGGAGCACAAATTGCAATTCCTATTGGACTCACTCAATTCCTAGCACATTCAACAAGTCAGTAAGGTTTGACTTGTACAGTATAACAGACCTCCTACAGCATAAAGACCACCATCATCTGCGCGATTGGCTAGGGCAGCCTGAGCATCAGTACATGCGCTTTGACTCCGTAGATTGAGTACTGGCTACCGTTATTTTCCACAAAGGACGAGATCGCGAATTCGGTATCGTTCCATTTGGATGCGTCTATTTCGAAATGAACGGCTTTCACAGCATGGAAAAAACCTGCTAGAGAAAAGCAAAGACTTTGCGTAGTCAAAGCGTGGCGTAAAAGCATTCTGAATGGGAGCTACGTGCTGAACAATAATGCGGCACAAGCTCACTCTTATATTCGATTCATGGGTCTCAAGCAACGGACAAAGGTCGGAGAAGAACTTGAGCAAGACATACCATGGCATATGGATATACTGCCACATGACGATACCCAACCGCGACGGTGCGGCGGACGTTGTAGTACAGTACACCTGACTGGCCAACAGAGCCATTGACTATACGCACAATAATTCGATGACCTTGCAAAGACGTGGCAATAGAGTGAAGATATTGGCATGAACAGTGGTCCATTCCGAGTTCACAGCGACAAAGTACAGTTCAAATTTTCTACGTCGTTGGTTTGGCAAAGCGGGTAGAGTCGGCCCGCGGCCCGCCCTGTAAAGCGCCTGGTGTTGTTCCATATTGGGCTAATATTGTCGTGTATTGGGAGTCAATAGCAGGCAATGTGTGTCAATTACAGGCGTACTGGGTTTCATAGTATGGTGATAGTCGAGTTTCATGGTATGCAACAGATATTACTGATATAGGAGAACTCTCAATAAACAAGGAACCCCGACAAAGTCCGTTTGGAGCCATATAGGTATTTGGTAGAGCAATTATGCATTTTTGGAAGCTTGAGTAGAGACCCAAGAACAAAAGAGATAATACTAGCAGCTAATTTAAGTGTGCCTAGTATTGATATAGTGCCTAGTAGAGGTATTCTGTCGGAAACTTCATGAACAATGATTTATACCAATCGTAGATACTACAAAGCTCCTAAATATTGCTTTTTGCGCTTCTGGATGGATGTAGTGACAGCTCTCAGTCGACACCACAGCTCCTTATTGTCCCTTCATATTCTGACACATGAAATTTTGAATGGCTAGACGGTTGTTGCAACTGTCAGTATGAATGAACTACGTCAAAAGATATACGATACATAATGATTCATACAATAGTACCCGCGCTTGTGAATCATTCTTTCATTTTAAAGTGTTGCTGGGCGACGGTAGGCGACGGCAGGGTTCTGAGGCTTCTTAGACGAGCCCATCCCCCGCGATTGTTGTTAACAATTGTGTAGCCAAGTCGCAACGAGATTCGTTGCGACGAACTATAGGATGATGGAAGATTATCGTGGGCATTCTGTCCTCGTCGGCCGATGACTGACGCCATGAACTAGGCTGCCACGAATGATGCGATCCAAAGGTTGTTGACTGTTTCCCATCCGTTCTGATATATGCTGATGTGCGATGCGTGCGAAGTAAATGAACTGAGATATATTATAGATGACCTATTGTTCAACTTGGCGAATAGTGAGGATACGACGATGCGTCGGGATGAGTACACCTTTTCGGTGCTTCCTTTGTGCTCTATTCGAAACTTCGAAGGTAGCCTCGAGGCCGAGAAGATGGCGCTTTTACGAGACCTGTTCGCACGCTTGACTAGAATGTGTATTGCATGTCGAAGTGCGCTTTGCTTGTTTTCCATCGATGGAACGGAGACGGGCCTATCCCTTGAATCTAGATCAAAGAGGACCAACCAAGAAGGCCGGGAGCTGGGAACTCTCGAGAATCTGCGGGGCACCGATCAAATGAGTATCCGCACCGGCGGGATGATCATGGAACGTTGCATAGCAAAGCACGATATCTATCGCAGAAGCGGTAACGTTACCACTCCGGGTTCCGTAAACTTGTGGGTAAAGCCGTAAGTTGACGGTCAGCAAAGTCAACGGTAGAGTCTATTGCCTGATGGTCACTCAGCCGGAGGGTTTAGCAACAAGGATTGATACGAAAGCTTAGACTATGAACTGAGAAGCACCGCTGGGAGGGTGCAGCTGACGAGATCGTGTGAGAACAAGACTTAGGTTCAGGGGTTTGGAGCGGCCAGGCTAGGAAACGCACGGATGTGAAAGATGGGAGGAGTAAACCGGCGTAGCATGATACCTGGAAACGAACGAGAGCCTAGACATAATAGGATGGCATAGGCTGCGCAATGTCGTCACATCGTAGATCGCTTGAAGCATCCGGAGAATTCGTTACGAGACCAGTAAACAAGAAGCGAGTACAGATCGTGGCTGGGGGACGCAGATTAATGCGGGGACATGGCTGGATCAAATAGTTTGGCGACTTCACTGCTTGTTCCCGGAAAGAAACCATCTAGAGACCCGTTGCGATCAGGGTACGACGGGTGGATTGATAACATGATAGCCGTACTGTTCAAAGTAAACATGAGTGGCAACTCGCATCAGAGGAGGTGAAGAGAATATACCGAGGCGCTCACGTATTATCGGAGGCAGTGAGATATCGGTGCAAGCCGTTGCATCACGTCTTCCACTTTGATTGAGAGGCCATAGTGAAATGCGATGCCTGACCTGATGTATGGACCAGGCTGTGAAGTCCGAGAATGGCAGGCAAGTACAAGGTCTGGAGCAGAAGCCCAGGACAATTGCAAACCAGGCTATCCGACTGCAGCCGGTTCCCTTGAATGCGGCTCCTGGTATGCCAATAAAATCCAATAAAGCGTATCCGTACACGGAGGCTAGCGGATGAATCAGAAAACATGAAGATTTTGAGGCGGAAGGTTGGAATGTGTGAGGCACCGACCGGGCTCAATCAAGTTCAATCGAGCTGATCGCTTTGCTCGCAAAAGCCTCGTGTCTACGAACCGCCGAGGAAGGCAGCCAAACATTTGTAATCAATTAAAAACATCTCCCGATTGGCCCCAGTGCTCGGACCAACGTAGCCGGGAATGGAAATTAGGCGCTTCACGTGGTACATTGCTCCTCCGGCTTACCGGCAGGAGGTGAAAAAAATACTGTGGTCGCCTTTTATGGCAGGAGATGCAGGCAAATACCGGAGCTGAGTTTGAACTATGGGCACAGTGGGTCCCTTCCCTTTAAGCTTGCTGGCAAGCGCATCGTCGCCTCCCCAAATATCATCAACTTTGCCTGCCTCGTTTATCTCGTCGTCGTCGCCCTCGTCCCCGCCGCCTCCGCGCTCATCCCCCGACACCCGACCTCCAACATTACCTCGTCAACCCCCCGCCGATCATGATAGCTTTACAGAAGCCAGCAGCGTTTTTTTCGCAACCACAAGCGTATTTTCATCGACCTAGTCATTCTCGGAACCCTTCAGCGCCCGTGGTCATCCGGCCCACACACACGCCTGGCCTTCTTTCTCTGTCTAAACCTGCTCAGCAACCCTCGCCTCGCCCTCAACAGGTTCAACAGTATGCACGAGCACCGAGGTCGGCGCCAAAGGGCAAACAACAGCGCTCCCCCCAACCAGCGTCTGCTCAGCCTCAGCCTGTCGAGGACAGCAAGAAGCCGTCCCCGTACATGGTTCAAGCCGACTTGGCATTGGAGAAGGCAGCAAAGTCCGTGACTGCAGTGCCTGCCTCCGACAGGTCGGCCAGAGGCCGTCAGTCCACTAAACCAGCCGCTAAAGATAAGGCTGACCGAAGGTATGATCTTCCGGTCGATTAAATCTCATCGACTCAACAACACCCTTTCTCTTAACCATGAACCACAGAAGTCCTTCCGTATCATCATCCCGTGCGCAGGCGCGGCGGCTTCCTCATCAACCCTCCCCTCCGCCTCCAACCAGAATACCCCAGCAGACCCGTTCACCCGTTAATCCTTTCCGTGCTCAGTCGTTCAACCACCGCGAGAGCGACTCCAATTTGTTTGACCCCTTTGTCGTCAATTCAGGTTCTGACAACGAGTCGTCTGAGTCTACCCCCTCTAAGTCCGGCGATAAGCCGCTCACCTTCCGAGCACCTCCCCAGCTTGCTTCCCGTCCTACCGGCAAACTCGCTCGTCGCCGTCAAAGTGGCCAGGCCATTGGCTCGCCTACTCCATCCAAGGCAGTACCCGTACCCCGCGTCAAGGGCACTCGTCCCATCGCAAACCTAGCGCGATCTGAACCGAACCACAACCGCACAACCCCTCAGCGACCTGTGGCCCGCCGAGTCTCGACGGAGCTCCCGATTGCCGACTGGGATGAATTCCCTGTTTGTGATGAGAATGTGTTCAGCCCGCCCTCGACGCCTGTTCGTGGGAGCACCAGTGTCCCGCCCAAGCATTTGGCAGTGACCTGGCAACAAACACTACTTGACGATGCGCCCCGCACCGCTCCGCTGTCCTCGACCTTCACTTTCCCATTCGCCCCCGGTACCCTATGTGCGACGCCATCGCCCGCACATCGGCGCCGCCATCATCATCGTGTTCCTAGCGAAGGTGTATTTGCGATGTCGACCGACGAGGAATCGTCTTCTGATTCGTCAGACGAATTGAAGAAGGCGATGAGCAATCTCACGCTATTCAACACTCGCGCTCACATGGGCGCACGAAGGACCCCTTCGCCTCCGGTTGAGGATGGCATGCCTGCTGGTTTCTACGCTGGCTCCGTCTTCCAAAACTCCCCGAGCCCGGATGATCTTCCGGTGCCCGCATTCCGGGTATAAATGTATTTTTCACCCTAGTAGAATTTTCAAATGTACAGGCAAGTTCGATCTGTTCCCGACGCATATCCATATTAATCGTTTATATTAGCCTAGATTATACGGGGCCTTTAGACGCTCCTATTTACCGCTATTGTTATCTGCCCTGTCATAGGCACTTCGCCACGACGTCGACCCATATACCGCCTCTTCCACCTTCACCTCAGGTCGACCATTTCTTCTCAGGAAGGTCCTCGATTCTGTTCTACGCCTTCCACTACCAAGCCTTCATCGACGACTGGCTTCTTTCTCCTCAATTTCTTTGGGCTTCCCGGATATGTCTGGGCTTACATTTGTTGTGTTCACGGTTCTATCGGTTTATCGGTCACTCGCTTAAGACATCCTTCCTCACTCTCTCGACACCCTGCTCAACCGCTGGGTTCGGTTCGGTCGTCGTCTCGGTATTCATACCCCCGCTGATGACGACTCGCTGGTCGTTGATCGTTCGTATTCCCCACTTCTTGCAAGTTGGGCCGCCGCACTTTCCATTTCGACCACTGGATTCGGTTTCCCTTGACATCATCTTCTATATTTCCTCGACTCATATTTGACTGGCCCTATCCTATCATCACTTGTGTCATTATCCTCCCTCACGTCGACTGTAGACGTGCCTGCTCTCGCATACCAGCATCTTCGCATCTGCATTTCCCCCACTCAGTGCACGTATCCTTACGACTTATCAAACGCCCCCCATCGGCCTCCGCCGACCTCACACACGTGCACTCGGGTTGTAACATTGGAGAACAATAGACGTACAAGAAAATACAGACTCAACCTCGAGGACTGAGCGATAGGCTTATTTATACCAACCTTGGTGTGGCCGTGTTGGAGGAGGAGCGGCACGTCTTGGTCTATTATCTGTGTTTCTCCTCAGTTTCTTGGCTGGCAGGTATTGCGTGTGTTTTTGGATTTTGGGACTATTGTTATCAACAACCAAAGCCTTCACGATTTCTGTTTCTATTTTCCCCATAATGTCCCTCGGTGCCTCCATTTCTTTTCGGCCTGAGTATCTATCGTCGTTCTCCTTCCTCACAAACCTCCCCGTCTCCGCCTTTATTTCTTGTTCATATCCTGTTTCCCTGCCAATCTTGTGGCGTGTCGCCTGCAGTGTATCAATATCGCACCAACTCATCGTCACAACCACCTCTTCCGCTGCATTCAATGTCCTCATATTTCCCTTTTCACCGTCTGTCTTCTTATATGTGCACTAGTAAATCATTCCCTCCTCTCCCCTTGGGTTGGCTACATTACTTCTTGCTAGATAGTTCCACATTACTCCTTCTCCGCTCTCGGTTTCATTTTTCCGATTTGATTTGGTCGGTTGTGAGTTTGGGTAGTCGTTTCTGTTGGCCTCGCTGTGGGTATATCCTCCATTCACTCTTGAGTCTTACTTATCCTTTGTCAGATGCAGACAATCCATACATAAATGGCCCAACTCAAGCCATTCGTCGGTCTACTCACTATCTGTCCGACGCCCTGAATGGAACTATCTCCGTCCTCGGCTTCTGTTCCACCGCTACTCAAGATTTCAGGTGGTCCTACTGGCCGACCTCGGCGGATCTCAACCGGCCATAACGACCCAGCTCTTGGGTCATAACGCTCCCTACCGACACTCATTCGCATCTGGTCAATTTCTCATGTCTATAGAATTCTGTGTTGTGTCAAAATGTTTCCGTTTTCTCCACCCTCCAATACAAATCGCCTTCGTCGACACACTCCTCGCAAATAATACAACAACTGTACCACCACTACTTGTGTCGATCTCAAAACTATCTGTCTGAAACTATCTTTCCTCGGCCTCGTCTCGTTTCGCTATGCATCGCTCCATCTGGTTCAAACCTTGTCAAGTCGCATTGTACAATATACGCATCACATCGCTCTCGCACCAAGTTCCTTGCTTCATGCGCCGTCCAAGCATACGACTTACCTACACGTACCTATTCTACCACTATTCGGTTACTTTACTCAAAGCTGGAGCGGAGCGTGGCTTGTCCCGGAGCAGCTAGCTCTTTGGTGGAGCACGTTTGTTATTAGGTGTAGGTTGGAGGGGTGTTGGGTGGGCTGTGTGTTGGTGTTGTTGGTGTGTTGTGTGTGGCTGCGTGGATGAAGTGACGTTGTCCGAGCAGGCTGGCGGTGGACGAACAGTTGTTTGTTGCTGAAGAGAACACAAATGTGTATCATTCTTGTCAGGTCGCGATAGGTCCATCATGTATAAATGAGTGGTTGAATAATTGATCCAGATTATACCACCTTCATCTTGAACCGTGTGTGCTCCGGGTGTACTCGCTCATTACAACTCGGAAATAATCTTGAATCCAAAAAGTTACCCTAAATAGACTCGGTACATGTACAAACTTTGCATAGTCCTTGGTCGCCTCCATGATACTCAAGCCAATATATGCCCACTGTACCATTATCCTTCCACGCCAAAGATGTGATTGCTTTTTTTGTTTCCTGAAATATTTTACACATTCGACACTTCTTTGATACGATACTCCCAATACCTAGAATAAAGAAATGAGCTTTCACAATGTCAACAAGACAAATACAATAACATACTTCTTTCTCATGATGTCGTGCTTATCGGCAAGGGTTTTCCATATCTTTATCGCATTGGCCGTACCTTCGCCTCCTTCTCGCGCCTTTGCCTCCGCCAGGAAATCCATTGCAGCAACGCATGGCAGTACTGCGTCGGGAGATGGCCCTGGGTTTTCTAGGTCGATGACCTCTTCGGCACCGCCGCTTGCAGGTACCCTGGCTACGGCGTAGAGTTCAGCAAACGGTGTGAGCGTGTTGAAGGGTATTTGAGTGTGATCCAAGATTCCGCGCAGGTAGTTCCATGCAGAGGGGTTATTGGGTGCCAGCGATACCTTGTCCTTGATGTATCTTCAAACGACAGTATTGGTGTTGGCCCATAGGGTATTAGACATAGGAACGTACCGAATCTCCCTTCGGAAGACCTCTGCGTCCTCTTCAGGCGTAGCACCCGAGCGCGATCCTCTCCCAAATACGACGAAGAACCGGTGGTGCCATGCGGAGTTATTCCTCACGTCCTCGTCCAACAAGTCGTCGATGTAAGGCAATTCTCCCAACCAGAGTCCCGCATCGTCGAAATGGGCCAGAATCCATTGGCGATAAGACCATGTGTGATAGTTCTTCGTGTCCACAGTAAGCACTCGGGCGATGAAATCGAGCTCGGCTGTGGCAGCTTCTATGGGGTCAACTTTGGTTGGAGATGATGTTGGGGCGGTGAGGTGGGTGAGGATCAGTCGGCGATGGTGCCATACTTGGTACGTCTTCATGAATTGGATGGCGAGTGAGTCCATGAGCCTTAACTCTGCATCAAGAGGGGCCTCCAGCGCACGTAGAGTCCGATATCGGTATTGCCTGCCAGAACATCACAGTTGAGTTACATCCCGTGAAGAACAGCATAGCTTCCTCACCATGCAGAATAGTGGGCGGGGTTCATGCGTATGATCGTTTCAGTCAGATCGAGGACTCTCTGGCTCATTTCACTGGTCTTAACGACACCACGGAAGTAATCTGTCGCATCCTTGTCTATAGAATTGAAAGGATAGATCAGAATTCAGGACTTTTGATATGGTCCAAGCTGTACAGATCGATGTTCGGAGAGAAGGTCGTCACAGTCGGTGTTGACGACAGTATACTGCAGTTACAGCTGAGGACCTGACCTGCGACGACCTACACATGAGAGCAGACTGAAGATAGTGTTCAGCTTACATTCAGGGGTGTAGAAGATGGGTGCAATGGGATTCACGCCCTCGTATTGCGGCAGAGGGACGACGTCCGCCCAGTCTGGTCGTTCAGAGTACATGAGCGGCAGGTTTGGCGTGTTATCCCCGCTGATGTGTGACATTACTGTTGAGAGGCAACTTTCTCGAGGTCCGGAGGTGTTGAAAAGTGTAGAGTAATAGAACAGGAGGCCAGAGACACCGACTATTAATTTTAGCTTTCAAGTTCCTATTTATCGAAGTGTAACCCTTTATTTCTGACGTCTGGCACCGGTAGCACACATTTAAAGCATGCCACAGATTAAATAGCACTCGGAAATATTTCATGATGACGGGTACACACGTACAGTATGAATACAGTACGGTATGAGTCCAAGGGAAAGGTTATAACGAAGACAGCGGGACGAAGTTAGGATTCAGAGCGAAAGAAAGAAAAACAGCATTCAAGCGGCCGCAGCGGGGGCAGTGCTGGTGGTGTAATCCTGGAATGCAAAACATCAGAGCGACATCGTGCATAACTACAATTCCATAACTGACCTCCATTTCTGCATCGAGGTCCGCCGCGCTTTTAGCTGGCCTCTCATTTCTCTTCCTTCCTGCACCTCCACCACGTCCCCTTCGGGGCCTTCCTCCAGTTCTAGATTCATAACGACATCGAATCAGTGTCCGTCAGGTGGACAAGGGATAGGCCAAGGGGCCCCTAAGTTGACGAAACTAACCTGGGTGCAGCACCATCAGTCGCAGTGGATGGGGGTGCCACGCGAGAAGCGAGCGACGCCGCAGGGGCCGGTCGCGAGGGGTCGACGACGATTTCAATCTTCATGGGGCGTTCTATTGTTTGTCGAGACGACGAGGCGAGAAGGACAGAGTATTCATCAGTTGGATGATCAGCGGATGAAGAGCAAGCAGGCAAGCAAAAGTAATGAACCAGGAGTGAATAGGAAAGCACCGAGCAATGAAGGGCGAAATCTTCCACTTGGCGATGCTCGAGCCCTGAGAACCTGCCTAATGCACGTCGATCCGTCTCCAAACTTGCCCATAAACTCTTGCATTGCGGATTTGCGATGACGCTTGACCAACGACACGTAGTCCTGAAGCGCGTCAAGTGGTAACACCAGGTGCAGATACAGTGACCCATCCACCCTTCCGCCATGCCAATGACCGATGCGGATCACACCAGTCGAAGGCTAGCCACACCTGCAACGACCGCGAGGCCCACGTCCGACGTCCAGATGAGATTTATCAGACCCCATCGGAAGATGTCCGGACAGTTGCTGAGCGTACTCTTTGCTTCCCGAAGCGTACCAATTCTCCAGATGCAGAGAATGGCCAGCTCGGTGGGCAGGGTGGCAACCATGCGCAGGCCCTCGTCGTGCATCTTCATCGGCGTCTGAAGGTGAATCTGGACAGGTACCGGACGGAGGTGCATCTCTGGAATGCTCCGTGTACCTTCACCACCATGCTCAACGAAAGCTGTAGCGAAACAAAATACGAGGTCGAAAGGTAAGGCAGTCGATACTAACTTCCATCGATGAGTCGATTGTTGTATTGTTGATATGCCTTGGTACCGTCTCCCTTGCGTTGGAATTGAACAGCCGCGACACCTTTAGATATCCCCTTGGAGTCATAATGAAGGGTTACCTCCCTCAGCGGACCAACGGTGGTGGTGAACAGCTCCTATACAGAAAGGGATTTGAGCATTATGATAGGGCAAGGGGTAGAATATTACTCACTCTAATTTGCACTTCATTAACATCTGTCGGCAGGTTGGAAACCATAATCTTGTCAGCAGGTTGAGGGGCAGTCTTGGTACCGTTGTTTGCTGGAACAGCGCGGGCGCGTGTGGCGGGGCTGTTTGCAGGGCTTCCAAGGATCTGAGCCTTAGCAGGTGGACGACGGTTGCTCGGGCGACGGCCAGCCTTGGGACGAGTAGAGATAATCTACAAGTAAAAGCATCAACAACGTTGTCGTCGACGTCGACGTCGTTGGCATATACCAACGCAGCACAACTCGAAAAGCGCCGTCTTAGAAACTAACCTCGTCAAGTGTCTTGTCCATGTTGATTTAGTGTCCGACGGAGGATCTTGAGTGTCGTTGGTGGTAAAGACAAGAAGAGGATGGTGGCGGAAGGAGACAGCGACGAGAAGCGGCGACGTTGATTGTGTTCAATTTGAGCACGTCCTTATATTTTGTTATCGGAGTTGGAATGGCGAACTAACCCTTTGATGAAGCCTGATAAGCTTTAAGTCGAGGATATGTCCCTGATTCAGCTGTGGTAAGGACTTGTCAGGACTTATCGTCACTTTCCATCACCCCTTCACGGCTTTCTTCGTCACTCAAGGTTACAGCCGCACAAAAATGTCTAGAGGTGGACGTGGAGGTAGAGGCGGTGGCAGAGGCGGCTTTGGAGGAAGAGGAGGCTTTGGCGGAGCCAGTGCACTTCCACCGATGGGTCTGTCCTTCGCAGACATTCAAAATATGTCCCGTGAGGCCACGGCCTTGTACCCTGTATGTTGTACCCTGTGTGATTCTTTACCCCTTTTGACACTCTTCATAGCCTTTAGAACCTCTACCTGTGCTAACCGAGTACAGCGAACAAGAGAAGCGCATTGCGGAACTTCAGATTGGATTCGCTATCCGTCTGAGAAAATCCGCGTATTACATGGTTGAACAGACGAAATCTACAGGTAATTAGTCGTATGCCTGTACGCGATGCTCACCTACCGGAGTGACTGACCGGAGAACAAGCGCAGAACTTCCTCGGTATTCTGATAAATATCGCCCATCAACCGCCTCACAGCCTACTCTGAAACGCAAGGAACTTCACCAACCATTTTTCCCGCAGGAAATCTTTGAAAGCTATTTCAATCCGAAAAAGAGGAAAACAGGTGCATCATGGTCATTACTCCTATTGACAACGGGGAATGCTCACTAGCACACTTCAGCGGATCGAAAATCCTCGAAGAAACGAGTCAATCTTGATGACTTGGTCGAAGATGCTGAAGATCAGGTACGCTTCATCTCCTCTGAATGTTTCATGTTCGTTGCTCACATGGATCACTGCAGGAAAAGTCGGACGCGGAACGATCAGATGCAGGTTCACAACCTGCAGAGTCCGACTACGATGTCGATGAGGAATACGACAACGATTACGCCGAGAACTACTTCGACAACGGAGAGGGAGACGACAATGATGACGTTGGCGGAGGTGGCGGGGACGAGGGTGGTGGTACGTGGTATCATGTTCGATGGCAAGCGTCCCTTCTAACACCGATGCTCTGGATGCAGGATATGACTATGATTGAGATCAATAAACACATTGCGCGCTGTATATTCAGACCTTCTCTTATTCATTTGTGCATCAACTTCAAAGTCAGTCTCAGTTTCTTCAATTTTTACAAAGACTGCCTCGATCACACCCAATGCTCCAACAACAGATTGGCTGTGATTTACTGGTTGCATTGCGTTTAGATTGGCATTCCTCCTACACATCGGGATTCTTTTCGATTGTGTGCAGCCGTATCTGATGCATCTGCGGATTACTCGATAATGTCCCAATCAATGGAAAGCCATACAACGCGCAAATGAGGAAAGGAGTGACTGGCACATGCACATGAAATTACGATTGTACGGTGGCTGATTACATCGAAGTTTGAGTCTGAACCGGTCAGTGTGCTTTATCCCGAAATTAATTCAGTGGTCAACTAGCTCACGAAATTTATGAACAATCTATAAGCATTGTAACGCGAGGCGCCATTTTGGCGGTTCTCAAAGCTTATTTCACAGCAGCCTTTGTAGTCCGCTGAACGGAACCCTTTTATCCTGAGCTCACAGTCGGGCTTGTCGCTCCTGAACCCATGTTCTCTGTCCTCGCCCCAAAGCATGCTGATAGGTCACCGACCTGTTCTTCGTTCTGAACTTCCCAAGATCCTACAGTGTGATGGATCTTCCAGCAAGATATCCTTCTCGCCAATCGTTGAAATTGCGTAGCTGCTTAACCTTAGAACATGGCGGTACGTAGGCAAGGCATGCGTGTTTCGGTCTATACTAAGAACACGTATTGTTTGCAGGGCATGATTACAATTACCTGAGCGCATGATGCGTAAACCTCATCTCCGAACAACGCTACGGTTCAACTGGACTGGTACGCAAAAGAGTACAGTTGCCTGGTTACTTACGCAAGCAACGAAGAGGGGAAATCTCGGACGTCCAACCGTACCAACATAGCCCCTCTCTTCCGGATTCTCTGCGAGCCAACCTGAGAATCTCTTCACTGAATTGCAGCTCTGACACGTGTGAGATTGTGTAGACGCTTCTTTATATACTTATAATCTTACGCCACGTTCATCTTCCTAGGTTTCTACTTTTCCCCCCACACACAACTTATCCACCTGCTAGATATCACTCTCCATGGCTCACCCCGTGTTTTGGCCGAGCAAAATATCCTTTTATCCGATTGGCAATACGCCTCCATTCTGCTTATCACAAAATCTTGCGCTGGGAGAAAATGCAAATGTGCTGCTCCTCGGATGTGGTGATCCCAGGAATATCTTGTATACTCTTCATGCAAGCGGTGCCGACCTTCCTGCTAGTCAGTGTCTACGTTAAACCTTATGCGTCGACGTAATTCTCACACGCCACAACCACAGCCCCACGGAACTTCGACTTCACCTGTTGCGATACTGAGCCTGCCATTCTAGGTAAGATCTGTGGATTTATTCTCTATCAGTCAACTCAAATATGGTTTCTCTCAGCGCGGAACGTCCTCTTATTCACTCTGATTGTGGATGAAGACTATTCAAAGCATTCCACGAAATTATGGAACATTTTCTACGATTTCTTGCTTGATGACAACTCATACGCTCTCCTTATTGCCCAATGTCATAAACTGGTGAAGATATCCACAAGCATCGAAGCTTGGAATGCTTCCGAGTGCTCCTCTTTCTTGCGCATGCGCAGTCAGTTTACATTATCCGAGCTCAATCGACTATGGGTTGCGTATGCTCAGACGGCGGAGTTCTCCTTTGCTCGGGAAGAAGCCTTCAAGAAGAAGTTCCTCGATGGCATGCATCAAATAGCGAGGGAGCAAGCGAACCAACCTATAACCAGTGGGGTTCGTTCCGCTGCGCCCTTATGCGAGGAATATTCCAGTATAGTCAGTGAGGCCCATCGTCAGTATTGGAACACTGGTGGCACACTCTCCGATTCCCGCGCTTCAGCACAAGCGAGTAAAGTCAACCCTACCTTCGCCTATGCCACTCAAGGTGAGGGGTGTATAGCGCATTATGGAACAGCACCCCTTCCAGCCTTCCACCTTGCTCCTGCCTTTGCATCTAGCACTCCTCGAACACCTACCGTCGCACAGATGTACGATATCGCAAGGAAACAATTCCAGGCGTGGTGCGATACATTTCGCTCGTGCATACGCTCTACAGGTGGCACGACGGTTGTCCTAAGGCTGGTCGTGGGGGATGTGCTTGCGGTATGCCACACTCTCCACAACGCTCTCTCTACGAATAGCACCACAGCGCACCATTGCATCTCGGCATGGCATTCTACATTCCTTGAGCTGGACGGTGATGAAGAGGTTTCTCCCTCTCGGTACAATGTCATTGATACGTCGAACCTATGCGACCATATCGGCATGCTCAATATTCTTATAGCTGCTACCCCTCTTCTAGCCCCCACACCTTCTGCAACTTTATACACTGAAACACTCCTTGTCCCAGAACAAGATCCCATAGTGTGGTTCAGTAATAGCCTTTGCGGAGACGTCATGACAATGTCGGCCCTCCTGGATCTTATCCCGTTGTCGCTAGCCTCAGGTTTTTCCACCCACTCCAATGTGCACGAGATCCTCGCTCATCATTCGAGTAACGATGTCCTTCGTGCCAGTCAATACCATGAATGTATTGGCCGGAAAATCCCGTCACTGCTGAGTGGCGATCTGTACACGGGCAATATCACTGTCAACGACCCCGATTGCCTCGTCCGCCTACTGTTCAATGTATACTTGAAAATGTTCGGCTATGAAAATATGGGTGCAATTTTCCAGCATATAAATGTCGATGCAATTTGAGATCTGAGTTTCATCCACTATTGTAGACGCAGCTTTTCCCTCTTCGTCGCATATCACAAGAACAGGATCAGGACCGATTGGCCTAGCGTCGCAAGTGCGCTACTTGCTCTCATTGCCGGCGACCGTCTGCTCATGGTTGGTGCCCACTTTTACCAGGAACTCACTTGTGATTTCCACATGCTCGGTATATATTCCGCGCAGGTTTTCTCGCCCAACAATGATTTGCTGGTCGCGAATAAGGAGCAGGGTCCGTTTTCCGACTGGAGTCACGTTCCTCCGGTCGTATGCGTTGTAATGGAGATCCCTCCGGACAAGATGCACTTACTTGACGATACCTCCCGAGTAGGAAACCCCATTATACTCGCTGGTATTCTCGGGCCAGATCTTTACCACACATTTTCATCCTTCCAAGCTAGCTTCGGGAAAGCGGCTTTCCAAGGGAGCGGTGAAGATTCTCACGTATATCTTACTCAGGAGTCTTCCAGGCAAGATAATGCCTCGCCAGTTGTTATATCGTTCCGCGTACCCACGTGGATCCTTTCTAACAATCCGCGCGATACCTCAGTCTTCGTTGGAATACAGAGCACACCAGAGACTGCGAGGCAATGGGCCTCAAATCTTGGTTTGAACATGCGACTGTTTGCTGCAAAGCTTATGGACACCGAATATGTTCACGTTGTCCCTCTAACCGCGGAAGGGCAGACCTTTCTTTCGACGCCTTCTGTATATGCAGGAAAAGAAGCGCCTTTGACCGTAAGTGATACCACCACTAGCCTGGTCATAGATGAAGCCGGGAAATCTATCAAATACGTCAAAATTCGATCTGACATTTCCGGCAAAGCTAAGGACGAGTTAGCGAGAGTGGAGACTGACATTTCCGTCGAGCAAGCCCGCCAGACAGGACTGAACCTCAAGATCGGCTCGTCGCTTATCCAGAAGCTAGAGACACCTTTCCTTGTTGATGCGTCCAGGTCAAAATTGCGCGTGTCTCGTAAATCTTCATGGGTTGACGTAAATACAGTCTTATAGCCACTTCATTATGTTCGGTCATTCATATGATATCTAGGTGTTAGCTCCACCGCCGCATGCAATAGGGACGTTGCCTGGAAATCCCTTCCCTGTAGTCCAACCTTGACCGCCTTCCGACACTCGACATATCCAAAGCAGAAAGCATTCAATGGATGAACCCGCACGTCTCGTTGATGATGTCTGACCGCGAGAGGACATTACGGGGCCAAGGTATTCAAGGATCCGACGCATTGGTCATCAGCAATTGGACGGGCTACCTGGAAGTACCTGGAAGTACCTGGTCCAGGTCATCCAGGGTTCCAGGTTACTACCTGGAGCCATGCATGTACCTCTGGACCAGGAGCGTTACCTGGCGCCAGGTGCTTTTCCAGACCGCCGCCAGGCATCTATCAGGTCATTTCCAGGTCATTTCCAGGAACCAGAATTTCCGCAGGTAATAATTTATTTCAGAACATTCATCACATTGATAGCATAAAGTAGATATATTCATATAGGAACACAATACACATGTATCTAGTAGTAGTATAAACAAAACCCAGGTTGCTACATAGCTAATGACAGAGAATGGAATCGGAGCAGATGACCTTTCGACTTCTACTGATAACACAGTCATAGGCAACGGTGTGCTCATCCGCATCATCGAGGGGCCTCGGAAATGGTTTAAGTTTGCTGTGGATGAAGGAGGTCAGTGTTTGACCATCTCCGCGTAAGAGGTGTACTGACCTTGTTATCTGATGACCCAAACATATTAAGTGCTGCACTGAGAGAGTATATCAGACACAGGAACATGCACGGCAACTGGTTACGTACGAGATATGGGCCGCCGAAAGATTACGGTTGCAGGTGCCCGTTGCAGATGCCAGCCGTTTGTCCACGAGGCTTGAGAGGAGTAGGCAAATCTTGATAATATCCTTGCTGGAGTATTTTGTGT
>MLYV02000423.1:0-10953 GCA_001913855.2 Hermanssonia centrifuga
TAGACTATGATGTACTGCCTTGCGGCTGACTGTACACCAGAAAATAGAAGAAATAAACTCTCACTGGTTGCTATTCAGTGATTGCAGCGTTGGTCGCTGTGAGCCTTGAGTAGTACTTGTGGTAGTCGAGTAAATGGTTGTTGCTAACAAGTGTTTAGGCGGGGCCCATAACCTGTCAGAACTTATGTGTAATAGCACAGGAGTGAGTGTGAAACCGATAGAGATTCAGCTGTATCTACTACAGTTTATATACTGTTACATGTACAGCTAATTGTGTAAACAATAGTAAACGATGACACGTCGATGAATAATACTCGACTGTGCATGACTGAGCATGACAAAGCATTGCTAAGCAAATGTATGGATGTGAGTCAGAGTATGACGAACATATGTAAGAGACGAGTAATGAGATGACATATTTTGGTAGAAACGAATGAAAAGTATACTACGTAATCGTACTTGGTCATTGTGACCTATACGTCACTCTACATTGTCATTAGCGCCATGCTAGACGCTCCATTTCCAACACCCGGACTACTTGAAAGTTGAAACGTGACAACATATTGGATGTCTTGGACGAAGCGGGCTGCAGCGGATGACTGTGAAATCGGTATAGCGGAAAGAGGGTGCTCAGAGTTCTGTTATCAGGACCATAGAATTCGCTCTCGGGCAGGGCTTGGAGTGAGAGCTTGAACACGGCGAAGGATCTTGTGTGATCAAGGTATATCGGTCAGAGGGTTAGTGCGCCGTGAGCGATAGCGCCTTATTCATCAATGCACCGATGATGTAGAAGATGTGGCTTGTGCACTCTTTAAAGGTACCATGTCAAAGTCTTCTTTGGGCGACGGAACTGGTGATTGCATCTCATCATAGAATAGTGTATGGAACATCGTGTCTAACCCACGTCGTCTGACCCAACGTTTTCATTACTAGAAGCACACTCAATTACTACATGCTAGCAGCTGCTGAACTAGGACCAGTACCCGTCTCCGATAGTGGAAAACTTCTCAGAATTCAATCAACATCATCGCACACTTACTTGAACCCGCTGGATACCCACATGTACGAGTGTTCAAGGCTGCTTCCTTTTCTTATAGAAGAAAATCAGACACTTGAAATGTTCGCCAATAACTGATGATTTCAAACGGCACGTATCTGATTAGTAGCATCAGCAACGTGCTATATATCCCACCATATAACAGGCATCTTACATTGTTTGCTAAAACTGTTTCTACTGACATCCCTACCTCCTGCCCAGTGGTCGCACAGGTCGCTTGGTTAGATGAACGCTCAACATCTAGCCTGCGGCATCAATTTATAACGGCTCATTGTCCCTGTCCATTTGTGTATGGTAAGAACTGTCACCAACTCGCTAACACTGCCCTCGCAGATTCCACAGAGGGAAGCATACCTGCTACAAACTCAAAACCTTTGGCAAGATTTATTGAATAGTACCGAGACCACCGCACTGGCATTACCACTGTTGAGAGCGCAGTCCTGGACGTTTTAGACTCTCTGAATATCTCAATGGAGCATTCCCACAATCCATTCACCACTCGCAAGAAATTTGACATGCTCTCTGGGCCCACCTCCCAGGTCCGGAGAGACGTCTCCGACGTCCTAATATCCTCATTCACCGAAACCACCACCTTCCTGACCTTCAGCACCTTCTTGGACACCAGCACCTTTCTCCTCGTCACTTTAGGCGCCAGCCGCGAAGTCGTCACCACCACCATCACCACCACAACCGTCGCCGAAGCAGTTTGGACCACCACCCAGGTCCTCATCGTCTTCACCACCATCACCCCCACTCTCACTCCCACTCTCCTCAATCCCACCATCTCCGCCCACAACACGGTCGTCACCACCATCCAAGCTTTCCCCACTGCTGTCAGCTCCACCCACACGCCCACCAACACCCATCGTTTGCCTCTTGCTAATGTTAGCCTTGTAGCGGCTCTTTTAGGCTCCTTAGGGGTGATAGTCATTATCTTGGTAGGACTATGCGTTATATGGTATCTGAGGAGAAAACGGTCACAAAGAACTGAGGGTACGTTGCAAGCATTTCATAGTATGAATAGCTCACTCAAATATAAATATATAGTCACGTCTACGGCCTCCCCTGATGGCGCCAGATCTGCCCAACTCTTCGGAGGGGAAGGGCGTTGGGGCCGCGGTCTATTTAGAGGGAAAACGACTGCGGCAATATCTGCACCAAGCGAAGACACATTGAGCCACGAGCACGATGTCGAGCAATCGGGGCCAATGATACGGAGGGCATCTTTGAATGTTGAAGATAGCGGACAGACGGATTCCGAAAAGCCCGAAGAAAATATGAGTACGAGAGCCTCCTACGGAGGCCCTCACCCAGACCCACCAGACCCTCCTCCAGTGCCTAGTTTATCTCCCCCCGTATTCGGTCGCAGCGCGGCGATGACAAGCGAAGTCTCGGCGGTTTCTGGGCCCATTTCTGGTAGAAGGCCGCGGCAAGAGGAAGACGGTGGGGTGCGTATAGCGGGAGGAAGGTCGGGTGCGGATGACCAAAGTATTGGAGATACGGGCAGTCTTCATACACTTCCACCGCCCTATAATGATTATCTATGAGGCATGACCCTGGTTTACGGAGCATATTCTGAGGAAGATTGTGCCATCTCACCGGTCTCCGATTTTCTGGTCTTGAAGAGATGACTAGATGCTAATATTATCACCCTTTATATAAACGTTACTAGATGATATACCATGATGAGGAGAAATAATATCTGCGTTTCAAAAGTGCCAGAGGCAGTCGAGGAGGAGGAGGATTTTTATTTCTGCTTAGCGGCCATAAGTATGTTTACGTAATACATTAGTAATTGTAATCTATACGTTGCCGTGCAGCGGACCCGGTATCGTTCTTCCCGGGGCGATGTCAAAGACTCTTCGCAAGTTGGTAGTACGGACGCGTTAAAACCCCCCACAAAAACCCAATGGGAAAAAGGTGGGAGGAAAGCTATGGTACTCTACTATGCAGGTACAGTAAACTACTGCCTCCAGCTTTCTGAAGACCGAGGCTGACTATACCAGAGCTTGGGACTGCCAGGGTAAAGTCTCCGGAACCCAAGGTGTCGGAAGAGTCGCTTATTGTGCTGTGTGCTATGTTGGAGTGACCATGGGCACTTGCGCACAAAGCTGGAAAATTGCGTGAACAAATCCGCCAAACAAATCCAACGTCACCGCTCGGGAGAGCAATGTGCGCAGGAAGTTGAGGTCTGTCAGCTCGTTCCTCTGCCTTGCCAGTGCGGGCGCGAGCGCAAACGCTTGACAAGTAAAGGTTTCTCGTAGGTCCACCATACGCTCGTCAGTGCAATTCAGGAGGACATGCACCTCCAACTCAATCGCCCCTTCCTCTAAACAGAAGCGGCAGGTGCGTAGTTCTCTCGGCACCCTGCGTGCTGGTGGGACCCGCCTTAGTTGTTCAATAGCGAGGGGATGGTCCGACACGATCAGGCGGGTTACTGCCCTTCGGTGGTCGTAGCTGCGGATGTGGAGGTACTGACGGAAGGCGAGCGTGCGATGGACCATTTTGTGGATGTCGGGTGCATACTCCAGACGCTCGTGAAGGAGGATGAGTCTGTCTGAGATTGCGATCGAGGCTTCGAGGTGCTGAATAAGTGACTTCTCTACTTGGGCGATGAGTTCTGCTGTTGATGCTGAGGTGGGTTTAATGGAGAGATCCATGGCGACTGGCACAGGGAGTTGATGCAGGACGAGAAAAAGGTCCGAGAACCACGACGCATGTCCTGCGTTTGCGAGTGCAAACGACTCCTCTAGTGCCGCTGCTGGCAGCGCTGGCTTGTCCCTTAGGATGTAAGCCAAGTATCTGAGCGCGAGCTGCACCCTGCGGTATGTGATCGGCCACAGCCCAGTTTCTGTGAATAGCACGGAGATAGCACTACGCTTGTTTAGACCCAGAAGGCGGCGAAGGTAGGTGTGCTGCAACTTCTCAAGAGGGAGGATGTGAGTGCTCTCGACGTCCAGGCCTACTTCGCATCCAAAGATCAGGTGTGGGTCCACCATCGTCATGTAGAGTGTGCGGAGCACCCATGCAGGCACGTGTCCGATGTATGATTTCAAGCACAGCGTAGCGTTTGCTGCCCGACGCGCTTTTATTGCTTGTTGCGATACGTGTTGCGCGAAGATTGACCTGTCAGTGGAGCAAAACAGCATGCCTACATAGCAGTATTGTTTTACCCATTCAATGATTGTACTGTTGACCTGTAGACGAGGTGCCACGGCTGGCAACGGTCCATTAAAAATCATACCCTTCGATTTGATTGCGTGGATGAGCATAAAGTTCCGCCGACACCAGAGTACTAGCTCATTCAGTTTGACTTGTAGTCCTTCCGCGGAGGTCGAGAATAGTACTATGTCATCTGCTTGCTCCAGATGTGATGCCGGTACACCATTGAGAGAGATATCCGAGTATGACAAGATCCGACAGGAAAAGGATCCAGAGGATTGGTGACGCCGGGTCACCAATTAGGATACCAGCGAATGCTTGAAAACTATCGGCTACCTCACCTCCAAAGCGTATGATGTAGTTCATGCGCGAGTATAGCATTCGAAGCCAGTCAATTATAGGGCCGGAAGCTCCCCAGTTGTGTAGTTTTCTCCAGAGCGTCGGTTGATCCACAGAGGGGAATGCGTTTCGTAGGTCAATGAAGCAGGTATATAGCAGTTGACCTTTCGAGGCTGCTTTCTCAATAGCCGAACGGAGTACAAATGCGTTGTTGCTGGTTCGATGTTTTGTTCTGAAGCCATTCTGGGAAGGTGGGAGACAGCCCCTCGTCTCGGCCCAGGCTCGGAACCAACAATCAATCAGTAGCGTTAAGAACTTGACCAAGCAGCTTTCAAGCCCAATTGTCTGATAGCTTTCTGGGTCGGACAGGTCCTTTCCTCGCTTGCCAATAGCTGCAAGAATTGTAGTCAGCCACTGTACTGGGGCATCCGTTGCATCTACACAAGCTTGGAACATCAAGCGCAGATCCTCGTTGGGGATTGACATGACGTGGGCGTAGTTCACCTTATCAGCCCCCCTTGCGGCGTGCATGGTGTGAGTCTTGATGTGCAGCTTTACGTTCTCAATTTCTGAAATTGTGATTGCACGGCTGAAAAAGCCCTCCGGCGAGGGGTCAGGTGTGGATGGGGGAAGGAGTGCGAGCCAGTCACGATTGGTAGAGTGACGCAGAGCATCAAACTCCACCGGTAGAAGTTGGGGAGGATTCATGCGAGCTAGGAACACTTGCCGCAGGTCGTGAGCAGAGATGGCACTAGGGCGGACTTTCGGGTCTACAATTGATTTCCATTCGTGCCAGAAGTCACCCTGGGACTTCGCTGTCATCAGCCGTTTCAACCGAACATCCTGCTTCTCCCATTCCGTCTGCAGGTGAAGAGGCTCTAGGCCTGTGTACTCCGGCTTGGGTAGGGAAGCCAGAGGGATAATTTTGGGGAGTGGGACTATCGGAAGCGTTGTGAAAACTTTTGGAAGGTTAGCCGCTGCCTCTGGCAAACCAGATGTGGTCGGCCAGGCTGGTGGGGGGCATGAGACGTAGGTTAAAATAGGACCAGGTAGGAGGGTTCCACGTCCTGCTAGGGTATCCGCTTCTTCATTGGCTCTATTTCCGGAGTGTCCCTTGACCCAGATGAAGGAGATTGGGGCGTGTCGTAGTGATATGATATGAGCGATATCTTTTAGTATATCTGCATTGGCACAAGACCATCCTGTGTTTGCCCATAAGGGGGCCCAGTGGCAGATGCTGTGGATGGCATACTGAGAATCAGTGAACAGTTGGAGCGCTAGTGATGGCTGAGCTTCAAGAATTGCGAGGAGGACTGCTGTTAGTTCCGCACGATTGTTTGTCTGCGCACCCGCCACTCTAAAAGCACCATTCCTCCTGTCCCCAGGACCCCAGAACACTCCTGCACCTGCTCTCGCATCTGGCATGCCTGGGTTGAGGCACGACCCATCCGTGTGCACTTTAGTCGCTCCTGCCGAGACACCCCGGACCGGGCCATATAGTGCTGCCGTGGCCTGTTGTTGCGACTGACACTTGTTAAGCGTGTTCTGAAGCAGGATATCTAGAGGGCTGTTACCCATTGCTACCCGCACTTGACTCTCCGTAGCACCTCCCCTTGGCTGAGAACTCGTGTCTGCCTGAGTGAGCGTGATGTGTACACATCAGCGCATGGTCAGACCAGGAGGGTAGATGAGGAGTCACTGTCATTGAAATCACTTTGCCTGAGCGCAGCACCGCATCAGACATGAGGAAGTAGTCCACCACTGCCCGCCCATTCGGCTGGAATGACGTGAAGAGGTCCAAGGACTCGCGAGTCTGCCAGCTTGTGCCATTCAGAATATGTAGGTTGTTATCTGTTGCTAGTTGGAGAATGAAGCGTCCATGTCCAGAGATCGGCGCAGTGTCTGGGGACGATCTCAGTAAGCAAGATTGTTCGCACTGATGTGCGTTCGTGCGTGCGTTGAGGTCTCCTCCGAGGATGACATGAACTGAACTGCGAGCACAACAAGCCGCCATGATCTGTGCGAGCCTGTCAACCGGGCTAATGGAGGCATTGTGTGCCCAACGCGAGTTCGTCGGAGGTAGGTAGCAGTTTACCACACACAGATCACCAACCATTACTACCAAGCACTGGATATCTGTGGGGATTTTTAGCTACAATAAAACTTGAAAATAAGTTGAAAAGAGTATAAACTTTATTCACAATTTTCAATATAAAATTTTGGTAAAAATTCACAAGAACTTTCTAGTTTTATCTGATGATATTTTGTGATAAATCTAAGATATTTTTGACTCAAAATATGCGTTAAATTTTGTCTTAGCTTGTCTACCCTAAAATCTTATTACAATTTTAGCAAAAAATCTATCAAATTAATGTTTTGATCAGATTTCCTTCAGTTTTTACAAACATTTTGCACAAGAAAAGTATAGATAAGATTTAAAGCATATGTTGAGTCAAAAATATCTTAGATTTGTCACAACATATCATCAGATAAAATCAGGAAGTTTTTCTGAATTTTTACCAGAATTTTATATTGAAAATTATGAATAAAGTTTATACTCTTTTCAACTTATTTTTGAGTTTTATTCTAGCCAAAAATCCCCACAGATATCCAGTGAAGACATCTGTTGCGGTGTGAGTGCCGTGCACAGAAGCTCGGAGCGTACTTCGTACGAGTGTCGCGACACCCCCTCCCGTTTGTCCCAGCCACTCTGAATTTGGCCGACTTTCGACGAAAATCTCGAACTGATTGGGGAGTGCAAGTTGAGACTCTTGTTCGGGGCGCAGATGAGTCTCTTGAAGCAGGACAATGTCATAGGCCTCTAGTAAGGATCGGAACGCGGGTTTGAGTAGCTTAGATGCCAGCCCCCCATGAATGTTCCAGCTGGCTACTCGTAGCGATCGCGAGTGTGATGTGGTCAATGGCAAGCTGTTATTACAAGTCTCAAATTCAGAAAACATAAATATAGAAGTATCTAAGAACCCTACGTGGACAGTACCGCGGTGACTCGAGGGCAAAAGGCGGGATCTCTCAAACTCCAGGCGTTAACAAAACTGAGTGCCAGAGGTCTGTTGCGGAACGAGACGCGAACAAACTCGATATTGTCATCCAGGGAGACGTTGGTCACCGTCGCTGCGAGATGAGTGTGTTGGGTAAACACACAATTAGTCAGGTTGAAGAATTGGTTGCGGATCGTTCGTGCGTTCCATTCTCGGCGGCCAAGTAACACGTCGGTCACATGTTCTTGCATCTGAGAGTTGGACACCCGCGTAAGAGCTGGTCCCTGTCGTTCAGGTGCTGTATGCGATAAGGATGGGGCCGGACGGGCAGGGGACGAAGCAGAGAGGGCTGCGTATGGGGCACTCCTGTTGCGCAACACACGTTGTCGTTTCTTAGGGGGGCCATCTGGGCTCGCATACGCGGCATCTGGCACATTGTGCGCTGCTCGCGGGAAGGCATGATTAGGAGGAGTTACTGGTGGCTGTGGGAAGGGCAGCACGGGAGGGGAGCCTGGGAGGTTCAGCGTAGCCTGCGGATAGGCACCATCGGGAGAGGAACCTGACAGGTTCAGCGTCGTACATGAGTCGGCACCCTGGGGGGGGGACCGTGGTAGCTCTCTATGTGGGGGGCGCCGTCCAAACTTTTCGCATACTATGTTGGACAAGTCTCTAACGTCCAGCTCCAGACTGGAAACTGAGGCCGAGTAATCTGTGAACACGTTGTCCAGTCGTTTGAATCGAGACTCCATGACTGCGATGGAGGAGTTGTGCGCGTCCTGAAGCTGTCCAAGTTTGTCCTGGATGACACGTAGCTGGCGCACTGAAGTGTGCGCATCGTCTGAAGAATTTGCATGCTGGTACTTTCCCATTGCTGTCGCCAGTTGTGCCGCCACCATGAGGGGAAGGGAGTCCATGCGCCGTTCGACTGTGGTTTCCAGCGCTGAGAAACCCTCTTCAACGGTTGCACGCATCGCATCCACTCGGGCCGCCAGGGCGCGTGTATTGCCATGGAGGATGGGGACGTTCTCGATTGCCCTACCGACAGCCACAGGCATCAAGCCAAACTCGTCTTCCTCTCCCAGATCATGAACTTCCTTGCCCTTCCCCTTCCTCTTGGGCGTGGAAGAGCCGGGTTCAGGTCGCGGGGTACCTGGAGAGGCATTGGCAATCATTTTGGCAAATGAGGCAGCCGACGCACCCTTTAGGACTCGACGACTGGAGGGCGTCGGTAGATCTGTCCGCTCCTGTGCGTCCTTGTGGTCTAGGGTGCTCGCTATGGTATCTGATACGGCCCCAGCAAGCGTTCAGACCCGGTGAATCTGGTCGTCAATAGTACACACACACACCTTGAGATTCCTCCAGACCATTTGAGAGCTCGAGCAATTCCATGGGAGGCGGCTGACTGCCATTGGGCCAGTCGTCAACGTTGAGATCCTCCTCTGCCGTCAAGTGCATCGCTGCGCTGGTCCGACCATGGGTAGTACTTGACATGTCTATGTGTGTCACAGCCTACAGGGGGGGAGCGCAGATGCTACGATTCAGGTGTGGTCGTGGGTGCGTATGTGACCTTTTTATACCTGCGGTGTCCATCGAAGACGGTTATGATCGGGTGGATACGGGTCTTCTGTGGGTTCAGAAAACAAACCAATCAGCCTCGATGTCCGACGGGTGCGCGATGCCAGCCCGTACCAGTGTCTACACCCTCTGTGGGGTCGTGGAATCCGTAGCTGAAGTTAGCTTCGATGAGTGTTGTAGTGGTAGGGAAGAAGGGGCACTGAGCCACCGAAGCAGTATGCGCGCAATCCGTACTAAATAGGCAATTATTCTCACTCTTGCGGAAAAAACACTGATTTCCTCAAAGGAGATCGTCGAGTGGGAGCTAGCAGACACAGCACAGGCCGGCACAGGTGAGAGTGTAGATTATGCCAGTAGCACTAGCAGCCAGTAGCACTAGTAGAGTCACAACATGCACACCACACCAGCGAATCTTGGGGGCACAGGCGCTCCGCCTATGCCACATCCAACCTCGAGCGAGGCCATCCACCCTCAACGAGACTCTCAGTGCGTGTTTTATCTCCGCATGAGTGTTCGGAGAGTGAGAAGAATCAATCCGACAAGTCTGAACAACAGCAGTGGAAAGAGATAGCGCTTATGCATTGGCACTGCGCGCCTAACATTGTCGCGTCCTTGAGCTCAATGCCCCAAGTTCTTTCATATTCGAGTCGCTATCCTATGTCTTCAGCTTGAATGTTGACTATACAGTCAACGTGCTGTTTTTATTCCAGTCCCATCCGCGTCGCCGCAATCATATTGCCCAACCGATTTCTCCGAGTCACACAAACGACCATGTTACTACTGGTTGCCATACAGCAACCGGTCATTTTGGAAGATGTCACTCGTCAAGTCTTTGTACGTTCTAATACATCTCGCTTTAACATGGTATGGTTAGCGACGTTTTCTCACCGAAACCAGTAACATGGTCTACTGCTAGCAGCTAGACACAAGGCTCACAGAACCCGATTTGTTCTTGCTTCATCTCTGGTGCCATAGAATTCGCTCTTGGGAAGGGCTCGGAATGAGAGCTTGAAATTGGCAAAGGATCTTGTCTGGCCAAGGCATAAAAGTCAGAGGAGGACAATCAGGGTCATCGCTGCCATAGACACATCAGCATTTTAACAGCCTACCTGGAGCGCCTGGTGGTACTGGCGGCACCTGGGCGCACTGGAGAAATGGGCGTTAACCGCGTCCAGGCCGTCCAGCTATGTCCAGTTTTCGGAAATCCCCCAGGAACACGAGAACCGCCAGGTTCGAGTTGTAGACCTACTAAACGCTCTATTCGGCAGGTTCCGACTACTCCCACGGTTGGTTTTTAGGCCCATTGAATGACTTCAACGCTTCAACATCGTCTTCAACTCATCCGTCATGACTCCTGCCGTCATCTCTGTCGCCTCCATTAACGAACACAAAATACTCCAGCAAGGATATTATCAAGATTTGCCTACTCCTCTCGAGCCTCGTGGACAAACGGCTGGCATCTGCAACGGGCACCTGCAACCGTAATCTTTTGGCGGCCCATATCTTGTACGTAACCAGTTGCCGTGCATGTTCCTGTGTCTGATATACTCTCTCAGTGCAGCACTTAATATGTTTGGGTCATCAGATAACAAGGTCAGTACACCTCTTACGCGGAGATGGTCAAACACTGACCTCCTTCATCCACAGCAAACTTAAACCATTTCCGAGGCCCCTCGATGATGCGGATGAGCACACCGTTGCCTATGACTGTGTTATCAGTAGAAGTCGAAAGGTCATCTGCTCCGATGCCATTCTCTGTCATTAGCTATGTAGCAACCTGGGTTTTGTTTATACTACTACTAGATACATGTGTATTGTGTT
>MLYV02000424.1:0-19856 GCA_001913855.2 Hermanssonia centrifuga
TGGGGATTTTATGCTGGGATAAAACTTGAAAATAAATTGAAAAGGGTATAAACTTTATTCATGATTTTCAATATATAATTTAGTAAAAATCCTAAAAGACTGCCAGTTTTGTCTGCTGATATTCTGTGACAAAATTAAAAGACTTTTCACTCAAAGTATGGTTTAAATTTTGTCTGTGCTTTTCTTATGCATAATATTGATAAAAATCAAACAAAACCTGGTCAAAACACCAATTTACAGATTTTATACAGATTTTGCTAAGATTTTGATAAGATTTTGAGTTGGAAAAGCTAAGACACAAAATTAAACCATATTCTGACTCAAAAGTGTTTTAATTCTGTTACAGAATATCAGCAGATAAAAACCAGCAGTTTTTTGGGATTTTTACCAGATTTTTATATCAAAAATCATGAATAAAGTTTATACTCTTTTCAAGTTTTTTTCAAGTTTTATCATAGCTAAAAACCTCCAGGAATATCCAGTGCTATCAAATTAATGTTTTGATCAGATTTCCTTCAGTTTTTACAAACATCTTGCACAAGAAAAGTCTGGACAAAATTTAAAGCATATTTTGAGTCAAAAATATCTTAGATTTGTCACAAAATATCATCAGATAAAATCAGGAAGTTTTTCAGAATTTTTACCAGAATTTTATATTGAAAATTATGAACAAAGTTTATACTCTTTTCAACTTATTTTTAAGTTTTATTCTAGCTAAAAATCCCCACGGATATCCAGTGTTTACACTCACTACTACGGGACCCGACACGTACAGAAGTCACTTTGAAGGCAGCTGCTCAAGGCAACAAGCCACCCGAGTTCAAGGAATCTGGTCTTCGAGCTGTGCATCCATTCTGGGTGGATTTTCCGCATTGCGACATCTTTGCATGCATGACACCTGATATACTACATCAGCTACATAAAGGAGTGTTCAAAGATCATACCGTCAAGTGGTCTACAGCTTGTGTCGATGGTGCCGATGATGAAGTCGACCAGCGCTTCAAGGCAATGTCGCCGCATCCAGACTTGCGTCACTTCAAACGAGGAATTTCCCTCATCTCGCAGTGGACCGGAAATGAGTACAAAAATATGGAGAAGATTTTTGTAGGAGTCGTTGCTGGGGCCGCTGATCCGGAGGTTGTCTATGCAGTTCGAGCAATTACTGACTTCATTTATTATGCTCATTTCGAGACCCACACCAAAGAAGCACTCACAAATTTGGAAGATGCCTGGGAAGCATTTCATAAGCATAAAGCCGTCTTCGTCAAGCAAGGCATTTGCAAATCGTTCAACATACCGAAATTACACTCAATGATCCATTACGTGCGGTCGATCCGATTGTTGGGTAGCGCAGACGGTTATAATACGGAAGGTCCGGAACGGCTGTATATTGACTTTGCCAAGCTGGGCTACCAAGCCAGTAATCGTAAGCAATATGTTCAGCAGATGACGGCCTGGCTAGAACGCCAGGAAGCCGTTCGTCGCTTTGAGGCTTACCTGGATTGGCTGGAAGTCTCACAATGGGATGCCGAAGAAACCGAGGATAGCAGCGATGATGAAGAGCCTGAAGATGATGTGGAGATTGAAGAGATTGAAGAGAGTGAGATGGCAACCCAGGGAAGCTTGAGAACGACACGCTGCACTTACAAGATAGCAAAAAAGCCGCCCTTCCCACGAACAACAATAGAGACGATTGTGAGCAACTACGGCGCCTAAACTTTGTCAACTGCCTGCAAGACGTCGTACAATATGCGGTTGAGAAGTCCCGGCACCCTCCTGTTCCCCCTGTCAATGGCAACACCTCTATCCCCGTGTTCAAGCAATTCAAGATTTTGTTACCTCTTATGAGTCAAGTCTCGCAGAAAGCAAGCCTTGATACAGTTCGGGCTATTGTTGCCAAGCCTGCTCGGGGTAGGCATCTCTTCATACCGGCACAATTCTCAACAGTGCTTGCAAGAGAGTCATTGTTGTCTCAGACTGACTTGGAAGGTATCGGGGACTTGGTCACTGGCGGAAATCCTTTAGCAGGTGAGTTCATATCTAAATGTTGCAATATCAGATTCTCCACCGCTTACTACTATTGAATCTTTGTACTAGGTTTCACGGTCGGACAGGTCCGTGTTATCTTTCAGTTACCGAGCAAATACGGGGGGCTTGCATCACTCGCAGCTCATCCGTTAGCATACGTGGAGTGGTTTACCCCATTTCAAGTCTGTGACAAGCACGTTGGTATGTTTTCTGTCTCTTGTTCATCAAGAAACCATCAACGTCGCGCATCTATCATTCCTATCAGTCAAATCTCGCGGACATGCCATCTCATTCTGGTGTGGGGCCGCTACATAGATCGTACTCTATCTACAGGTAACGTACTGGAGCGGTGTAAAAGATTCTTTGTTAACCCGTACCTTTGTCATTCTGATTTTGTTTTATTTAAACTACTTGTAGACAGATGGTTGAAGAAGAATAGCACACGAGAAATATAAAATATATCATTTGATATTGAAGGCTACTAGATGATTACAAGTATACTACCAATGGTGAGTAGTTTAACACCCATGCTACGGAGCTTACGGGGCATTTGGTGCGAGCTACAGAGGATACTGAGCTGTTGGTGTGAGCTACAAATGCTAAGCGCGCCCCATATTGGGCCCACAACTACGGATAAAAACAGTGTTTCCTGATGCAAGAAAACAAGAAATCCCCAACAACAAGCTCAATGAGCTCAACCAGTCTCTCAATGTCTGGCATGACAAACAACCCTCAAAGGAACCCAGTGCGCCGTGTACAAGTGAACTCAACGCCGGCAGTGCCAACGGTCCTTTCAGGTACGTTTGATATGCCTTCCATTGAGAGAGCTGATATCTCGTCACTGCGCGGGAGTAGACCGCCTCTTTCCCCCCTTACCAGTCTGAGCAATCAGACAGTGGTATCCAAGGCATTAAGACCTTCACTCTACAGTGAGGTTGCCTCACATAACATAATCTCCTCAAAGTCATTGGTATTGGATGCCAACCCTTCGGGGCTTTCCAATATATTTTATTCCCTCTCACTTCAGGACAGTGCCCCTCTGGACCACCCAGATGCGAATAAGATCATAGACATCTCCACTATGAACATCAACAACAGTCTCTGGAAGGAGGTAAAGTATGGTAAACAGGCCAAGAGCCCTAAGAACAGCGCAGAACCTCTCAGTGCACAGAGAGGGGATGCTATGATGCTTGATGTCAGTCAACGCAACTCTGTAGAGGCCGCTGTATCCAGCATGACAGCCGAGCAGCTTGACTGCTTCACTCGGCACATGAACGCCGTCTCGTTTAAAGGTAGACGACGAGAGCAATCTATAACAGATAACCCAAAAGTATGACTCACTTGTGAGGGGAATAAGTAAAGAAAGTAAACGAGTTAAGTATGGCTTGTTAAGCCTGAGTTTGTTGGCACTGCGGGCAATTGCCCATATCTCCGCAAGAAATATGAGAGAAATATTGTGTGAAATGAAAAAAAAATATTGCATTGGTTCTGCTGCAGGAAATACTTGAGAGATATTTTGCATGTTTCTTTGTTCCCTATATCTCCGTGGCTTATCTTTTAAGATATGCAATATTCACAATATCTCTGAAGATATTTCTTGCATCAAAAACGTGGAGACCTTTTTTCATTTCCCACATTGTCTTCAAGATGTTTCCGCAGGATATATTGGGCGCCTATTATAGTATATGGCTGCATGCCTCATGGCTACCAAGCTCCGGCGCCTATTTCCGCATTTGGGCATCCCAATTGCTCTGGCATGGACAGCTTAAATTCTGGGTTTTTGGGTATTTCCTGGCTCCTAAAAATATGAAATAAATACAGTAAATAGGTCTTAGCAGTATAATTATGAATCTAAAATTATTAGAGCTAGACCTGTTGTTCAATGGATGGAATACCATGCATTTAATATACAGAAAATACCCCATCCAGACAGGCACTTATACCTGCATGAAACCTCTCAAAAAGTGATACACAGACAGCCCTATATGTGTACTAAAATGAGGTATACAATATATGGTCAGGGAACAGCATGCCAGCCTATAATTGCCTATTTTAATATATTATATTTTTGATAAATATATTTATAGCAGGGCCATTTCTAGCTTATAAATGATGGAATAACAGGGAATACTTTTACTATATATAGGCTATGTATTGGCAGCAACACCAAAAGTTTATATATGTTTCCTATGCTCGTGGAAAGCTATAAAGGCTAAAATGTCGAAAACATAAGATCTGTGACACATGTCCTAATTAGGCAACTGCTCGACTTTTGCTGTTTTTGGCTGCTTCTTTGCTTCCTCTATCCTCTATATCTTTACCAATAAATACTGAATAAATCAGAGGGTATATAGACATATGTGTGTATATATGAGAATAATATGGTAATTTACCACCATGCCCAAATGCGGTAATAAAGCCATATGTATTATTTTGGCCAATGTGCACTATTGGAAGGCCATTTATACATGCTACAAAGCTTCCTGAACCATACAAATACTCATGCAGACTATATACACTTGATAGAGCATGATTCAGGCTTTTAAATTGCTGTTCTATTGCAGGTAAATGCAATTTTATTGTACCATACACAGGGCAGATATGGCCAAGGTGTTGCTGCCAATATGTAGCCTATAGATAGTCAAAGTATTCCCTGTTATTCCATCATTTATAAGCTAGAAATGACCCTGCTATAAATATATTTATCAAAAATATAATATATTAAAATAGGCAATTATAGGCTGGCATGCTGTTCCCTGACCATATATTGTATACCTCATTTTAGTACACATATAGGGCTGTCTGTGTATCACTTTTTGAGAGGTTTCATGCAGGTATAAGTGCCTGTCTGGATGGGGTATTTTCTGTATATTAAATGCATGGTATTCCATCCATTGAACAACAGGTCTAGCTCTAATAATTTTAGATTCATAATTATACTGCTAAGACCTATTTACTGTATTTATTTCATATTTTTAGGAGCCAGGAAATACCCAAAAACCCAGAATTTAAGCTGTCCATGCCAGAGCAATTGGGATGCCCAAATGCGGAAATAGGCGCCGGAGCTTGGTAGCCATGAGGCATGCACACTGGATATACATGGGGATTTTATGCTGGGATAAAACTTGAAAATAAATTGAAAAGAATATAAACTTTATTCATGATTTTCAATCACCTTGCTTGAAGCAAGGTCCTCTCCAAACCTAGAATCGTAACCACTTTTCCCCCCCCAGCTTCCTCCAATCGGGCCGTACTTCTCCTTTTGGTTCCTTCACTCTTTTGCCACGACACGTGTTTGTTATGTAATCTTCCTCCCTTCCACTTCAACCCTCGCCTTTGCTCTGCTTACTGCCGTTCCCCTTGCACGAGTGTTTGTTTGCCGTAATGCATGAGTCAGGTTAGTGTCTGTTCTTTACTCTTTCAATTTATATACTCATTCCTCACCTTCAAGATATGCCTCCTTTGGCCACTGCCCAATTCTCTCCTCCGCCCCCTCACGCTCTGCTTGTTGCGTATTTGAAAATGTATTGTGCGAAGGCCGGCAAAACTTCCGTGCAGTTGAACGATACCATAGATCCTCTCGGAGGCGCTATTAGGGCTTCAAACGGTGAGTACTGACTGCATTCTTTCTTTGGTACTCGTGCTCACTCTAATTGCCCTTGCGTATAGACCGCACTAACAAGAGGGACCTACTTCGGCAACTTATGCAAGGGCATGAGGTTTCAGGTCCGACAATTATCTGCTCGCTATTCCCATACTCTGATTCACATTATACTGAGCGGCCCGTTGCCATTATTTCTACAACAAAATAATGTTTTCCAACCCTATACAATTGTTCGTGCTACGGCCATTTGGTTTTCCCCTCCCATCTGCTGCCACCATATTTTGGTAGCTATATCAAGTGTATCCAGTCGTTCATCTTCTATGAGCAACTCTGGATCATGGGACTGTCTAAACAGTTCCTCGTCAAAATCCCGCAGTAGCCGAATTGAGTGACGACCTGCGCTCCTTGACAATGCCACATACAGGTTGAAGAGATTGAGGGTTCCAGTTGGAGGCGAGGCAATCTCCACGATCACATAAGGAAGAGTTTGGCCTTGCGAGCGATAATCAGTGAAAGCATAAGCAGGTGTGATTGGGAATTGTCTCCGGTGCACCGTACGCTGAATGGTCTTGCCAGATCTCGTGTTCAACTTGATCTTCATGGTGGAGGTCACTGGTTCAACAGGTACAACACCTTCGTTTAAACCAGGCAGCGTAGATGCCCGCGTCCGTGACATCTTCACCAGCACGTACGACGGCAAAAATTGTAAATGGACCACCCCGTCCCCTACTTCCGGTTCATCCGGATGCAACACGATTTTGACTATCTCCCCACGCGCTCCATTCGTCAAATCCAAATCGGTTTCCAGGTTCTCTGTGACCAATACCCTCATGCCGATTGCAAGCTCAACTTGAACCGGGAGATCCTTTTTACGTCGTCGTTTCTCCGTTTTATAACGACAAGCGATTGCATAACGCTCCGCTAATGAAACTTCTTTAGACCGATTGCGACCGGTGTGAACACTGTCTTCTGCAGCACAAACAAACAGCTGTGCCTTTGTCTTCGCACAAAACTCGCATGCGGCATTCTCATTCCACAGGTTTCTGACAGCGTGCCGAGGAGTGACAAGTGATACTGTGTCCCATGGAGCCTGCGTGAAGTCAGGATTGTCTTCCGCACAACAAGGCTTGAGCACCAGCTTGCGCAGAATTTTGATATGGCGTCGTCGAAACTCCCCCCTGCGCAAATGCACCAACACATCCCTCCATACCTCGTCAGTCACCCGCATTTGCTCCCTCAAGACCACCACTGTCGTGAATTCCTCATATAAACGTCGTCCTGTCGTCGAGCCGTACAACGGGTGGAACAAGAATTCCGTCTTGCCTTGTGCCACTGGCAGGAATTGGTGTAAATCACCGCAAAATATCACGTTGACACCACCCCAAGTTGTCCCTTCTTGATGGCCCTCACCACTGACTTTACCAATGGCTATGTGACGCTCCATACGTTCCACGTGGGTCTTCCCAAGCATAGAGAACTCGTCCACGATGAGATAGCGTTTAATCTTCCAGAACGTCTGTAACTTTGCTTTTGCGTCATCCGTGACACCTTGAGACTCACTCTCCTTGACTGATAGTGCCGCAACTGTATGAGTCGTTTTGCCATCGATTAAAGAAGCCGCGACCCCCGTATAAGCCGCTTTCGCCAACATAGACTCCACACCACAAAATGTGAATTCCTGAGTGATTGTTTGAATAACTTTGGACTTCCCAGTACCTCCTTCCCCATACAAGATCATCCGCAGCGGAGGTGGATTATTGCCCGCTATAGTCTCAGACAAATGCCATCGAATGATATCAAAAGCCTGGAACTGTTCGTCCTTCAGCTCCGCAGGATTCACAGCGCTCAGGGTCCCCTCTCCGCTGTGGATGGCAGTGTTGATTTGAACAGCGGGCGCCGTGTCAAGCGCATCTGCATTGAGTTGCTCAACAGAACCAATATCCGCGGTTTGGTTTGAAACTGTGCCAGGTACGACTGCTTCACCGTTAACGCGCTGGACGTCACGACTCATTTGCTCCTTCCATTTCAACAGCTGGGCCAAATCACCACCAACCGCATTCAAAACGTCTCCCTGGGGCACATTCCATTCAAAGTTGTTACCACCGAACAACTTCGCTCCTTTGGCAACCTCCACTGCATGTTTGGCGTGCTGTAGTTCACCCGGGGGAACCTGTGATTGCAACACTCGAGCGACAACTTCTTCGGTGATCATCGTATCCGGCTCTACGAAATCCTCACCCATCTCCATATCATCTCCTCCTACAACGATGTCCCCAGTGCGCGGTTCCTCACTGTCATCTAGAGGAAGATCGTCATTGGCACGATCTTGGGCTGCCGTTCGACAATCATGGAAGTATTGGATGCCTGAAATCGTTCGTTGGATGCGATCGCTGGCATTCGCCTCAAAATATTCAAATGCTGCCTCCCATGACTGCTCTGGAGGTTTCAAGTCTGTACATAAATTGCGCCAGGGCTTGAGGAGAAATAGCAATGATGCACAATAGAACGGATGTGTAGTAGGATCATGTCTGGAAGGGAAGAATCGGCCTGCATAATTCACCACGTTACGATGCAGGGGGGTCCTGACAACGCGTTGTTTCGATCCTGCACAAGGATGGGGGGGCTGATACTTGGCGCGAACATTGTAGTCACGGCCAGCGCGATGTTGGTCTGCCTCGTCGTCTTCACTATCAATAAGCTCATCATCCACATGTGTAGAGCTAGAAGCCCGTGGACGAGGAGGGGTACGCATGCTGAGCGTCGTTTCATATGTATCCGTAAAAAAGTCATGTACATTGTATGTGCTGAGTTCGGGCCCGCGGTATTGGTAGTCAACGACTTGACTTTTCATGTGTAATTGACCATCTGTGTTAATTTTGAGTGTAATCATATCGTCTGAATCCTGCTTCAATGCATTTGTCAGTCACTAGCGCCACATGGGTATCATGCACAGCCACGGACCTGATTGATCTGACGGTTGCCAGACTCATTGTCCGCATCTTCTCCAACCTGCTCATCTCTCTGCTCAACGTCCATCTCCCCGTTGTCGTGAGTGTCACCAGCGACATGGGTTTCCACGACCTCGGAGTGCGGTGTACTAATTGTAGGATTATGACAACAGTTGCCTTCAAGAAATAGAGCGCTTACCTTTCGGACTGAAGGTTTGGCATCAAAATGTTGGGGAACCCCTTCAGCAGCGCGCGAACAAATGAAGACCAGAATACCGACGTGTATTGGTGAGATTGGTAGACATTGCCCCATCCCATAAGGTAAGACATAACCATTGGAGCTGATAGTTCTTGCTCCTTGTTGATTGCATGCACCAGACGAAAAATCAGAAGACGTTGCCTATCTCGCAGTTCGTCCACATAATCCGCGCGGTGATGCTTATCATGGTAAGCATAGCCTTGGGCTAAAATCGCACTGCTATTGTGCTGACGGCCTTGTTTTTTAGCCGCGTACCCTGTAACATACCAAGATATGTTCTTGGTTTCACGGCCATTCGTCAACAGTTTGCAATCGTTGTTGCAGCGTGCATACAGCAAGATTGCTGGGCAATACCCATTGACAAAGCCGTACATCCTTTTCGGACCCCATTCGCCGGATTCCTTCACAAAATCTTCCATGGCCGTGGCCCATGGTGCTTTGCACTTGCAGACCAGGAGTCCATTTTTATTCGGCACAAGGCAGCGACGTATCTTACACGTATGAACTTGCAACGTGCGCGCTAAGCGAACCTCCATCAAGCGAGTGTCGGCCTCAAACGTTGCAGAGTTGGGATTTGGGGGACGGCTGTACCCAATGCTTTGGTCGCTTGGAATGGCTTTAACGGACGCCGATGTTTCTAAACCCGCGCAGTAAGCTCTGACATTGGCCTTGATAAATCCTGTCATCTTCTGACGAAATTCGTCAGTCTTCAACAGTTCTGCAAGCTCCTCAGCCCTTGGTGCATTCTTCAACCAAATTAACATGTGCAGGTGGAGTGTCCCTCGACCTTGGGACTCGACTGTACCAAAGTAAGCCGCAACTTCACCAAAAATACCTGGACCACTTTTAACTTGATATTTAGAAACCTTCACGTGCATCAATGTTTCCAAAATCGCCTGGATCATGAAATGAAAGAACTTTGCGGCTCCATATGGATCAGAGGCAATATTGCGTGCACGTTGATCCCTGTCAGGTCCCATAGTAGCGATAAAATTGTCCAAGTCAATTTGTGCGCCCGTGAAGACTTGGGCCAACGGATCGTTGGCGTCGTTAGGATTGATGGTATTCCAGAGGGCTGGAGGACCATGCGCAATAGATGTCGCTCTAATCTCGCTGCGCAAACGAAATCGTGAATGATCGGTGCCAACGACGCGTCCGGCGGTTGCATGAACATGTTTACGCAATAGCAGAACAACTGGATCTGTGATCGGTAGGCCTTTCTCTTCCTCCACACGTGCCTTTTCTAACCGTTGAACAGTGATATTTGACATGAGCAGAGCATCATGCTCGAAATCTCGGCGGCTCATCTGGATACAGGCATGACTGAGGGCTTGACGCTTTTGTTTGATCCCAAATGCAACAAAAGGAAAGGTTTGATGCTTGCGAAATCGACGGTCGTGGTACTGCAATGCCCACTTGACATGCGTGCTGAAATCCACACGCACGACGCGTTCGCCTTCGATCCCTCCAAAACCATATGGAAAGAGGCATGGAAATGCCCTTTCGAAGTAATTCAGCACTACAGCTTGATTGTCCTCGGTCTCTGCAACATTGTCCGCTGTCCGCGGTGGAAAATCCCTCACTGGTTGCCGTCCATGGCGTACCGAATAGCCCCCCTCCCCGCCATCTTTCCATAAATTCGCGAGTCCCCACATCATAAGCTCCGAGGTGCTCATTTTGGTCAAATCGGTATCCACAGAGCCTGAGACTTGAAGAGGGATAACATCAGGTTCATCTACGGTACGTCAATAGGTGTCCATCAGGTCTAATCTGATGGCTAACCTTCATCATCAACAGACATATGATCATTGCCGGTGCCATCTGTTGTTGAATTGTGCTGTTCACCACCTTATCGTCGAGTGCAGCATAACACATTTTATCAAATTTCAATCCACGCACCATTGGCAGCTCCTGAGTCGTCGTCTGGTACATAACCAGCATGCTCTTCGTCCACAATGCCCACATCAGTGCTTTGACGGATGACATCAACGATCTTGTCGGGTACATCGTCTTCCGGAATAGTACGTAACATTTCTTTGTCAATTTGAATGTCTCCATAATACTTTGTGTTGTGTACTTTCAGCCAGTGCAAAGCAGCACGTACGGCGCCACGACGAACGCGGAAGGTTGAGTGTAACGAGTGTTTTGCCAAAGTGCCTTTGCCGATGTAGGTCACAGTAATGATTGATGACAAAATGTCCAACGGCCGTGGCATGAGTTTACCATCAACCATGTGAGCGATACCCTCGATGTCTTGCTCGAATGTACTGACGTTTCCACGCATGCCGCTTTGTAGAGTAGCTTGATTGGAACGGAAGTCCTTGTCTTTAGGATACAACTTGAATACGAAAACTCGCGGATATACAAGGGCAACGAGGAGTTGTTCTGGGACTGTCAGGACCTGTAGCTCCCATGGCACGCGACCGATCCAAAGATTATTCGCAAGTGACAAACTTGGAGGGGCGTCATTCGAAGATTGGAGTGATTTCATACAGTCGCTGCAAACGTTCACCGACTGAGTGGTTCCTTCGTCTGTGATCATGACTCCTTCAGGCTCTAGTAGGAAATTCTCGTTGTATAGATCGTGTGCAGGATGGCTGCGGCAAGGGATTAGGCGATGGGCGTTTGGCAGGTCAGCGATCGGAATGCATTGTATGTCAGCCTCTATTCTGTTGACTTCCTGCGCACAGATGCCACAAATGACGTGTTGAACAGCAGAATTGGAAGTGACCTCGATGAATGCAGAGAAGCAGTCTCGAAGTTTGAGCTCAGATGGCAGGTCCATATACCGACACGGATCACATTGCTCTTGTGTCTCAATATAGCGCAGACGTTGGTCTCGGCGGAGTGTCCTTGCGGCGAGTACTCGCTTGCGTTTACGGCTACGTTGAGTATCTTGTTGTAGGGCAGCCTTTGCTGCACACCGCTCCAACAACTCCGCCTGCAGGTCGGCATCAGTGTTTGCCACCACGTACGCAACAAGTCGATCTTTGCGATCTTTTTCCGCTCGAGGGACGAGAAGGTGACCTGCTATTGCCGCCTTCAATTCGACAATTGTTAGAACCACGAGGACCTCAACGTTCAGGTCGGCCATGTCACAAAAAGATGGTGGTAGAAGAGGGTGGTAGACAGTTCCTCTGTTGTGCTCAACTATCCTCTCGTCCTCCTCTGTTTTGCCTTGGGCGCTACAGTGTAAACTACTGCCTGTAGCAATGTCTGTGCCCGCCGCGGCACCTCATTGGTCAAGCCAGTGTTTGTTCTTTGTTTTGGCCAACACTTTTTCCTTCACGAAAATCATTTAAAAGGCGCATTTGGGGACTCTTTCTTTCCTTCACAACCACATTCTGTCCTCCGCCGTAAAAACCTCCCTCGACCGTTTTCCTCTACACGCTTGGAATCTATGGACTCCGCACATACGTCGGGAGCCAGGCTTACTCGTTCAATGGCTGGACAATATGAGAAAGGAGGGTCGACGTGCGCTGTTGATGACGATGGCTTGGGAGGGGGTAAGCAGATTCATTAGCATTGTCTTTGTATTCTCTAACATTACAAACCTAGCAAACACAAATATAAAAGGTCTTGACAAAGCTGTAGAAGGTATAGTCGAGAGCACTGAGACACCAGAGGTGTTAAAAGGTATGGACAGACTGTACATAATCGTTATTTACTCAAACTCACTCATACTGTGTTTCATAGACCAGCGGCTGCCAACAGAGCCTACGTTGAGGACCACTACCTGCGCTGACCTTAACAGTGGTCAGCGCAGCAAGACGCCTCCGCCACAGGCCACCGTCATGGCGCCGTCAAGTCCTGCACCCTCGACAGCTTCCTCAATGCCGAGTACACCACAGTCCCTGCTTTCTAGCAGTGATGGGTTGTCTGTGCTTCAGATGCCTCCCAGTACTCCTGGCTCCACGGTGTCGTATTGGAAGGAGAAGATGCTTGCATACCGCACAAAGCTCATCAACAACAGCGTGTACCTCGGAGATGCGGCTGTTGATGTCAAAAATCAACTGTGTTGGATCCGGCTGAAGAAGAAGAGCATTCTTTGTACGGTGGAAGCTCTGGCGACGTACGACGCTGAGCGGGCCGCTTACAACGAGGACATCACCAATGTCGACCCTCCTTCCGCGCCTGAACCTGTCACACTCTCTGCTGTCTGGTGCATTGATGAAGAGTACTTCTTCATGACAGCAGATGGCAATTGGAATCCGAAAAAGGACTTCGGCGGGTTTGAAACTTCGAAGGCGACATGCTTGATGGCGCAAGCAAACGAAGCGGTCTTTGCGGCAGATTACGTTGATACGTCACCGGTACTATACCAACAAAACCAACACACAAACACTCGTGAGAGGTGCTCGTATGCGTGTACCGTGATCTCGCAATGAGTACGGGGTCTGTG
Organism: Hermanssonia centrifuga; assembly: GCA_001913855.2. Classification (NCBI taxonomy): domain Eukaryota; kingdom Fungi; phylum Basidiomycota; class Agaricomycetes; order Polyporales; family Meruliaceae; genus Hermanssonia; species Hermanssonia centrifuga. The sequence goes on from MLYV02000424.1 coordinate 13,242, forward strand.
GCAGTATCGAGAAACAGTATGGGTGCGAGAGTCTTCCGAAGCTCGAAGGAAAGGTTTAGATACGAGATGAGATAGAAAGAGTTTTGAATATGCAAGATATTCGTAACTCAGTACCGCGTATGCGAGTACTGAGTGCAGGGGTAGTGTGTATAAAGTGTTCGAACGACGTGTTCGAACTGGAGGTACGACTTAGCTATACTCGTACCCGGATATACGAATGATATTCGGCGGGATACGAGGGGGACTGAGATGGTTCGAACGCTTTGCGCTTGGAAGGACTGTCTGACTCGAATGACTAGGCGCGGCGCAATTTCTCTCGAAGACTAGGGCTAGCTGACTAGAGGACTTATGTGAGGGAGGAAAGATTTGAGAGGTTCGAACTTGTGCTCGGATGAGTGGGGTGCAGGTCTCTGTTCTCTTTTGGTAAAGTACAGGAGTATTTTATGCTACTCCAGAAACCGTGACAAAATAGAGGATAAACAAGTACAACGAACTACCTAACAAGTCTGAATGAGGAATAGTACTATAGATACAAGAACCGGAGAAATAAGGATGGTCAAGTGTGAAGTTGCATGAGGTACGATTTGGTTCGAACATGTGGGACGGGGGGGCCTTGCACTGTACCTGGTACTGAATACAATAACTCCTTCCTCCTCGAGGCTACTGAGCGCCGCCTCGTCTCCTCATGGCCAGGGGCGCATTGCGAAGTGCTTGGACCGCCTGTGATCCGCGGTGCGAGCCTAGACCGTGCGTTCAATTCTGCGCTTCTTCAAACTTTATGATAGACTGGGGCTGGTCGGGCCGTAGTGCGGGAGCGAACCCTACTGGAAGATAACGGACGGCTAGGCCAGCAAGGATCGGATAGGGCAAGGTTCGAATAACGCAGGCGCCGAGAGTTGGGTATAGTAGTGTCGCATGTAATGGTGCGTCAAGTTCCTGGTTCGAACCGGCGCCTGGCCTGGTCATGGGCGCTTGCCTGCTCGAATGTCAAAGATATGGACATGAGTTGGGAGTTCGAACGAGTGAGGGAAACGCGAAATCTGGAGGCTACAAAATAGGGGGCGTATCAACGTCAGGATCGTCCGCAACATAAGGAAACTTATCGAGATGGGGTGCAGTGGAGATGGTCGCCCTGTTAAAGGTATATTTAGTGACACGCCGGACAACCGCAGTCTCATGAAGGTTCGACATGTCCTATTCCATGTAAGTCAATGGTGCTATATATCATAACGACACAGAGATTTAACTATCAGCTCAGGAAATAACAGAGGATGACGACAGGGAAATAGCGCCGGAGTTGTCTGACGACTCGGACGTAGACAGCGACGAGGCGTACGGTAAGTCAAGTGGGTCAGCCAAGGTTGAGGATCCAAAGAAAAAGCAACAGAGGCTGAGGGAGGAAGGTGAAGCATAACCTATTTGTCACATCGTCATCGCTCATGTGCAAACATTTTCAGAATTCACCATGGTCAGTTGGCCTGTGAGGAGAAAAGAAGCAAAGCAGCAATTCAAGAACATGAAGGGACGTTACTACGTCAGCCCTATCCCTGCATTCAAAATGTGGGGCGACGGCATACGACCCAGTACATACGAAGCGAGCTTGAAGGGTGCAGACGTCGGCGTGCACTTCAACTTGCTGCATTGGCCAATCGGGGACATCAAGTATCCCAAGGGGCTTTCCGACACGTTCGTCGGCGACCTTGTAAACATGAGGGTTTACGTTCCGCCAAAGGAAGTCTTCAGCTCTAGTCCGGCAAAAAGAGACTGGCAGAAGGATAGATTTACTCCAGACGTGTCTCCTTCGAAGCTTCGTAGATTGCTGTGACTCTAACGTTATGTTTCATGGTCCAAAAAGGATCGATTTAGGCGGCTTGCTTCGTGATAAAATATAGGGTGTATTAAAAAGTAGTGCTACGTTGCGAATAAAATAATGCATGCACCCTTATGTAATCAGGGCAAAACAAGAACGCATATCAAGCAAGGTTCCAGTTGCCCACAGGCGGCAACTTCATATAAAAATCTAGTAAAAATCCCCAAAGACTGCCAGTTTTATTTGCTGATATTCTGTAATAAAATTAAGATACTTTTGACTCAGAATATAAATTAAATTTTGTCTATCCTTTTCTAATGCACAATCTTGATAAAAAATCAAACAAAACCTGGTCAAAACACCAATTTACAGATTTTACACAGATTTTGCTAAGATTGTGATAAAATTTTGAGTTGGAAAAGCTAAGACACAAAATTTAAGTCATATTCTGACTCAAAAGTATCTTAATTTTACTACAGACTATCAGCAGATAAAACCAGCAGTCTTTTGGGGTCTTTACTAGATTTTTATATTGAAAATCATGAATAAAGTTTATATTCTTTTTAATCTTTTTGCAAGTTTTATCATAGCTACAAACCTCCAGGAATATCCAGTGGCAGCCATATACCATAATAGGCCATGAGAGGAAAAGGGTGGGATTTTGATGGGAACTGTCCTGTCCAGTCCTGGAACAAGACCCTGGAACTACTGGGTCAGTATGTGCATGATGTCTTCCATCTTTGCTCCCTTGTACCCGTGAAACTTGTCCAAGCAATCCCGGCAGACCAGTGATGGACAGAGAGCACCAATGAAGCGGGTACTGGGTAATTGGCCCCAGACACCTGGGTCTCACAAAACATGTCAGTTGATGTAATGCGCTGGCATGGCGGACACGTACTAACACGTGAATCATTCTAGGTAGTAGATTTGGTTTACTATATGTGTAGGAGCCGGGTTTGCAGTAGGGAGAATGAACCTAGATCTGATGTGTTTGATGTAATACATTATTGTACGGATAGTGGTAGCGCATGTGTCCATCATTAGTGTATTAGTCATATGCATAAATATATTATCTCCTCCTCCTCCTCCTCCTCCCATGGCCTATTATGGTATATGGCTGCATGCCTCATGGCTACCAAACTCTGGTGCCTATTTCCGCATTTGGGTATCCCAATTGCTCTGGCTTGGGCAGCATAAATTCCGGGTTTTTGGATATTCCTTGGGTCCTAAAAATATGCAATAAATACAGTAAATTAGTATAACCATGAATCCAAAATTATTAGAGCTAGACCTGTTGTTTAATGAATGGAATACCATGCATTTAATATACAAAAGATACCCCATCCAGGCAGGCACCTATACCTGCATGAAACCTCTCTAAAAGTGATACACAGATAGTCATATATGATTAATAAAATGGGGTATACAGTATATGGGCAGGGGACAGCATGCCAGCGTATAATAGCCTATTTTAATATATTATATTTTCGATAAATATATTTATAGCAGGGCCATTTCTAGCTTTTAAATTATGAAATAACAGTGAATACATATAATATATATATAGGCTATGTATTGAAAGAAAGATCTTGGCTATATCTGCCCTGTGTATCGCACAATAAATGCACATTTACCTGCAATGAAACAGCATTTCAAAAGCTTGAATCATGTTTTATGAAGTGTATATAGTCTATCTGAATATTTGTACGCTTCAGGAAGCTTTGTAGTAGTATCGTTCCCAGTGGTTGCGCAACGGACCAGACAAGCCAGTCGGAGATCAAAAAACTGTTGCAAGCCAACACTGTAGAACATCTGGTGAGTTTGAGTCGAGCGGGTGTAGATTGATTCTCACGTGACCTCCTTGTGTGTGTGTGAGTGTTTCTTTTTCGAGTCTCTGCACTTTATTTCAAGAAGATATTTCAATATATTTATGTTTTTGCTATTCTTTGGTCACTTTCCCTCTCAACGACTTGCTTTCAGACTCTCCCAACCTCTCTGCTCTCGACTATATGCTTTTTTTCTTCCTTCTGGTTATTCTGCTTGACTATGGCAACAAATATCCATGGAAATTCTGGGCCCAGTTTTGCTACTTTGCTGTCCAATACTCAAGATGCTGCCAAAAAAACTGGGAAATACTCTTCTGCTGAAATTTGAGCCCTTATAACTCAACAAATCAAAGACCACTGTGACGGGAAAACTCCGTATGACTGGCAACTAGATGTGACTGAGGCGGTACTTCTTGGATTGGATTCCATCATTATTGTGGGGACTGGCACTGGGAAAATGACGCCATTTGTCATGCCGCTGCTTGCTGACACGACTGGGAAGAAGAAAATTATCATAGTCTCATCACTAGATGCGTTAGAGCAAGATCAGGTATATTGTAATATACTTCCGCAAGATACAGTGTTGGAAATGGAGTGTCTAGCATGGCGCTAATGACAATATAGAGTGACGTATAGGTCACAATGACTAAGTAGTATTACGTAGTATACTTTCATTTGTTTTCTACCAAAATATATCATCTCATTACTTGTCCACTTCATATGTTTGTCATACTCTGACTCACATCCATTCATTTGCTTAGCAATGCTCTGTCATGCTCAGTCATACACAGTCGAGTATTATTCATTAATGTGTCATTGTTTATCATTGTTTACACAATTAGCTGTACATGTAACAGTATATAAACTGTAGTAGATACAGCTGAATCCCTATCAGTTTTCACACTCACTCCCATGCTTTCACACATAAGTTCTGACAGGTTATGGGCCCCGCCTAAACACTTGTTGGCAACAACCATTTACTCAACTATCACAAGTACTACTCAAGACTCACAGCAACCAATGCTGCAATCACTGAATAGCAACCAGTGAGAGTTTCTTTCTTTCTATTTTCTGGTGTACAGTCAGCCGCAAGGCAGTACACCATAGTCTACGTATATACAAGGGCGGGTATTCAAAACAAACTATTGGTACATACCTCTTCAGTGGGGGTGTATTTAAAGTCAATTCCCTTAGCAGGCTAGCAGATCACGCGGCCACCCATGCCACACGGATTCCTGCTCAATTGTGAATTGAATACTGACGCAAAGACTCTGATAAGTCCACATGTTGGCTTATTAAACCGAGGCCCCTGTCTATAAGTACATACAATAAATAAATAGAAAAAAAAGTAGTACAAATTTGTATCCCACTACCTCTTACCTTGGCTATATTGGCTAGCTAAGGATAGAGTTGGCTCAACAGCCTTCATTTAGTACAAGTATCTGTAGTCATAATTTCCGATACCACCTTCCAGAGGAAGACTCCTGATCCAAATAATCCAGAAGATCCAAGGGGGATATATCATAAAGCTTTCCCCAAAGAAGGAAAACAAAAGAGAGGAGAAAAGCGGACTTATATTTATCTATTCGACAACTACAAAGAATTCTTCGCAAAAAGATTGGCACTAGTAGTTGACAAAGTCGGTATTGTTGAAACTCCATTATTGGTGACATCAACAACATCAAGAGTGACCATTGCTTTCCCGATATTGCCAGCTTCTTCAGCCTCATCAACAAAGAATTCGAAATCTACCTGCAAAAAGAAATCAATTGCATTAAACTCCTCTCTCCTTCTACCGCCCATCTCATCTTCTTGATCTAATCATGTCTTCAACTTTGATCAAGGCTGATACGATCACAAAGTTTACTGGTTCCAATTATGCCGAATGGAACATTTCCTTCAAATCTGCATGCTGCATCACTCAATGCTAGGATATTGTCGCTGGTACCACTACCAAACTGCCTACCGGTGCAGCTGAAATAGCTGCCTGGGAAGCGAAAAATGATCAGGGTTTAGGATTTCTTGGAGTATCCCTTGCTCCTCACTTGGCTCTTTGTTTTCTCAAAGACGATGCTAAGACTTCGGCAGAAGTCTATGCTCTAGTCAAAGCAGATTACGAGAAGCCAAATGCTCTTGGAGCATTCAACCCCTTCGTTTGCTGGCCCAAAGTTACAGGCCAACAAACCCCTTCACGCCCAGCTCGATAAACTTCTTGCTCTCAAGCAAGATGCAGTTAATACTGGTGTCACAATCTCCGACCAGTTTGAAGCATTTGCGCTTCTTTGGGTTGCTCCGCCAGAGTATTCTAATGCAATTACTTTGGTGCTGCAAAGCAAGGACATTGCAAACATCACCAGCAAGCAGATCATCGACACCCTACTTCAGGAAGAATCCCTCCGTGCAACCTCCGCTGTAGCCGGTTGTGTCTCAAACACAACCAACAAACCTAAGAAACGCGGTTTGTGTGGCAAGAAAGGCCACCTACAGGAGAACTGTTGGGATGATCCAAAGAATGCGCATAAGCGCAAGGGCAAAGGCAAACCCAGTAACGATGATACGCTGCGCCCCAGATACTACCCTAACACACAACACAACCCCTCCAGGCTATGCTGCAGTCACAGAAGTAGGTAGATTCGAGGCACTGTGCTGTAAAGGTGTGAGGGGGCTCCTGGATTCCCAAGACCAGAGTCTGTTTATACAAGGGAGGGATATGAGACGAACCTCCTAGCCGGTTGTATCTGAACCCTCTTGTACTAGCCTCGTATCTCGTACTCGAACCTCTAACCTCGTACTAGCCTCTCGTACCTTCGTACTAGTACTAGTATGAGCACTCTAGTACCTCAAAAATATAAGAACTGGGGACGAATAGAAAGGGCTGGAATCGACTGGAATGGGTGTAGTACACTCAAGTACCACTGAGGACGAAGTATAGAGTCAAGCAAGATCAAAATAGGGGAGATACGAGGCTAAAAGCTCATA
>MLYV02000425.1:0-18992 GCA_001913855.2 Hermanssonia centrifuga
GCATCGATGTCGTCATTGAGGACCTTCATCTCGCCCTCGTCGTATTCTTTCATATGGTCTTCGATTCCGGCCCATCCCGTCTCCTGGGCAGCATCGGGGGACGGCTGCGATGGATGAGCCAATGCGCGGCCATGACGAATGAGAGCGACTGACCTTGGTACTATCCGGTTCTGCCATTGCACCGTGGGAACAAGGGAGAGTGTGGACGGGGCGAGATCGAGGACAGCGCGAGTATTTGTGAGTCCTGCCTCATTGAAGGCGCATGTCCTGCCTCGTTGCAGTCGCGTGTTTCGATGAATGGAAGCCCATAGGACGCGAATATTGCTGTATCGGGACTCAAGGCAGCGACTGACGGAACTCAATCGTTCAAGGCACTGGTTGAACCTTCATTTAGACATCCCAGGAGGTAAAAGCAGGCTCAATTCCACGACTGGGACAGCCTGTATTTCAACCAAGATGGGGCCAACACGAATGGTCCTGTAATTTGAAGGTACACGTCCCTCCTCGTTGGAATCGCCTGTTTCGATGAACAGAGGATGCCATCCACAATATCGTTACATCAGGGTTCGATGGAACAGGTTTGACACCGATTGATTGAACTCAATCGTTCACTGCACGGCTTGAGCCTTCTTATTGATATCCCACTGGCAGGAAATAGAAGCAATAGTACTGCCACAGATTCCTCGCTGGGCATAAAGTCGTTGAGATCATCGTCACAATATTAGGCTGTGATGAAGACGGTGTCCTGTGAAATATTGGAGTGTAAGTGTAAGAAAGCGGAGGGCAGTTCTCTCTGTGTTTGTCTACGTACCAGTGCAAGGTCCATCCAATGTCTGCGCTGTAATGGCGTCCGCCGGATTGGAATCAACATCAGGTCATGTGTACGGTCTGCAAAAAGTTGAAATAGGGGTCAAGGCTCTGGATGAAACAACGAAGCGACTACGTACAAAAGATATTACCTCCAATCAAACGCCGTAAACATAATTTGGTGGTACCTTGTAAAACCATTAAATGAACCGGCAGAAGTGCCTGGTGCCTATACTGTACTGTGGACCGAAAGCTAGTTGGCGTGTCTATAGCTATCCACGCTATGGTCACGCTTTCGTTCCAGGCATCCGTTGTCTATCCCACACCGAGCTCTGCAATCCCGTCGCACAAGCGCACATTTTCTTCATTGCCGTCACGATAGCATTATCAAGCCGCTTTTACGTCTGTGCCTTGTATTTCATGAGTGGGATGTGGAAATCAAAGTACTACTACGGTCGAGCTGCGATGGTAAGCAGCAATAAGTCAGGATCAAGTGGTTGGGTAACATTCACGTACCACAAAATCGTCATCCCACCCAATATATCAGCCTCATAATACTTTGCGTATCTCCAGCGTCGGTGCGCCTTGTCTTATACGACCGTTACCGTCCCAGATCCACTTTGCCGTAGAGAACAGAGAGAAGTTTGAAGTGGATTTTGTAGGCCAAGTTCGATGCAAGAGGGTCAACCTCAGACCTAGTGAAAGCGAGATGGAGGGCAGATACTACGACGAGAATAAACATTGGAGGTGGAAGCACCGTCAATGCGCCTACCGACGTGAGTTCCGCGCCGTACCCACGTGCCCCGCCGCCACAACGCGCCTTGGCATCCACGTGTTCCCGCCATCAGAGCGATTTCTTTGCCTTTCTCAGTCTCAGCTCAGGCTCCGGGGTTCGGCTGCCACTCACAACTTTTGTCCAATCTAACGAACTTTGTGAAGCCACCGTACATTCATTGCTGGACATCTTTTCTTGAACTCTACACACACTCGGAAACTACCGCCTTCCATCCGTGAAGCTGGGATGGTGTAGACTGAGAGGTGGGATGGTAAACAGCCACATATGTATACGTACGAATGTGGATGCGCATTGTAAGAACCTGCCTTTCCTCTGAATGCTTACTGTCTCAAAAAAAACTGGCAGCAGCTATCAGACCGTGCTCACCTATCATGGTTTGCACGAGGAGCATCTGGATATACTTAATCAATGCGGTTGGGCGACGGACTGTCACATATGGCCGAAATAGTTAGACGTTTATTATTAGGCCGAAAGGTGTCGCTTATGCCAAAGACAAGGTCAGATTTTACTATATGTTCTTTCGTAATTTATTTTTCCGCGTAAATGGCTTTTGTTGATGCCTACCTCCCAAAGCCGCGGCCCTTCCTACGGAGAGCATTCATTCGAAAGAACAAATACTATGTAATGTGGGCCCTCCTAGAGAAACCCCGAAGGCCTCAATCAGACAGTTTTCCCAGGTTCAAAAGAACAACTTTGCTCTTGCCTTTGAGCAGGACATATTTGGACTTTCGACGCTCTACAAGTGGAGAAACATCGATGATCTGCCGCTGTTCTAGGTATCACCTCTAACGATCCTCAGAATAATCATGAAATCCGAGGATTCGAGACGACGTCCGGGAGTTTTCAAGTTGGAGCGTAAACGTCTGTCCGGAGAGAATGAGCCGCAGTCGCCTCAGTTGGCGTGTACTGTGAGATGAAGTGTTGTATACAGAAGGAGAGGCGGATCTTGACACAGATAAAGAAGGGGGGGAAAGAAGAGAGAACAGGTATGTCAGGTATCAACATGACGAAGATTTCTGAGCCTCTCTGAACGGTCAATTCCAGAATGTTAGAATGCCTGGTGGTATCACGGATCCGTCTTTCTTTTCGCCAAATGACAATTTGGTACACAAAAACGAGGTTTAACGCGAAGCAAATTCTTCAAATTCCCATGCCGGAGTCGCTGTGAGGGGCAAACCGGGTATCCGTGCCCCCGCCAACGTTACAATTTTGCATGCCAGTGTTCGACCATCTCTATCAAACTACATGAGACTTCCGGGTATGGAATTGCTTGAGTTTAGGAGTTATGGGAACATGATGCTTTCGTGAGTCGTTTGTTCTCCCTCCATCCAAACCATGATCCCATCCTATTGTTCAGAATATTGGTTGATCTACACGTAGCCCGCTTTTCTCTGCCCGTAGCTAGGTCAGGTGGAACGTGAACTTTCCAACGCTGGCATCTGAGATATGACAGAAAGACAGGAAACGAGCCTCTTCGACCTTGCCATAATATTTGCCTCGAAACGTTTGCTTTGAAAATTGCACTTTGATTGTTCTAGGGCTATTAAAAATAGAAATCAATGTACGACATCCAGACCTCGGTAAATGGGCCAGATTCTCTAGCAAATATCGTTTGACCTGGTAATAGTGTGGATACGGGAGATCGTGAGGAATGGAGAATCCCTCTTCTTACAGCCTGAGGTAGGGGTTGATTCGTCCGGCCTGCTTTGCGATATCTAGGTCTAGATACGCACTGCTGGCTGTCCTGCTCTTCTAACGCGGCCCGGATTCAAACGATAGCTTACTAACAATGCTCGCATTTGAGAAGAATATCAATGATATAACGCTGAACCATCACTCACCCCAAAGATACTAATAGGCATGTAGTAGGAGTGCAAACAAACTTCATGGTTCATCGCGATTCGCCATGTTAAACGACCCGCCATTCAATGACACGAGCACATTAACACTTACGATGTGCATGTGCAGTGTGATTGCGCGCTCCAAAGAGGAACGCGGAATGAATGATCACTTCATTCCATCGAGAGTGGGTACGGTGAGGTGTTAGATGAAGCACGTAGTCAGCGTTCTCAGAATACGAAAACAAAACCCACCTTGTGCATGCATAAGAAAAAGGAAGGAACGCGGAGAGCAATAACCGAACAAAGCTCAAAAGCTAGATTACCAGATTAGTTCTACTGTCGCCTCGGAGACAAAAGAAAATTAATCTGACCTTGGTAGTTCTCTATCTACGCTCCAAAAAATAATCGCAGGAGACAAAACCAACAGCGCACGGAATCATAGGCTCCACCCGTTCGTTCCAGAAGTGAAGGCGCAGTGAACAGGGCCAACGCTGATGATAAGCACAATCTTGCGATCAAGATTCACAACATAATATGGAAGATACATTGTGAGGTTCTGGATGGGGCTGTTGCACAGAGCGTGAGGCAAGCGTATCACAGTTTATCGTGCCGCTGCCTGAATGCACGGTCTATGTATCTGCGCTATAATCCTGTCCCCAAGGCTCTGCTAAATCGTTTGTCTGGTCCCCCTAAAGCTTCTTCTCGGTCAATACTCTGTATAAGGCAACAAACAATAGACGCATCGTAGTCACTAAATACCTCTATCTTGAGGCCGGCGTATCATCTGGTAGAACCCTGTAAGACTATTCAATGATCCGTCAGAAGGTCGTTATATATGCCGCACTCATGTAGCTGTTCATCTGGAACTATTGTACACAGGAAGTCTCGCGCTGTGTTGTACTAAACATGCGAATATCGAGCGACCTAAGATAGTTTATGTTAATTAGAGATGTACTGACGGGGATGTCGAGGATATCACACCGCCTGGGGGCTATATAGACGAGAGAAAAATGCACGCGACATGACAACAACGCCTTCAGTGGGACATACCCAAGTGTGCTCTCGAATTCGAGCTTCTATCCTGCCGCATTTCATGGCGGAGAGTGATGTCAGAAATCACTCAAGGATTTGTCAATAATTTGTCCTTGGAGCTTAAAGAGTGTCTAAGAGGGTGAACAAGCCTCATTGTTGGTAACTACAAACAACTCACCAACTTATTTTGCCATCATGTCGGTGACCTAGCCGTTCAACAATCTCTTCTCCGTCTCGGCTCTCGTCTACTTGCTGTAGTGTTTCGCAATCGTCAAAATCCATTGATCCGTTGCCACCATCAACATTACCCAAAGACTCCCCGCTACATTTGGTCCAGCGCAAAAACGACCGTGATATACAAGACGTAGATGTGAATATATCAGAGTCAAATTCGTCCCTCAGCTGTAGAAGGTGCGATGGTAATTAGAAGAATGAGTCAAGCGGTAGGCTGAAGCTCACATATAACATACTAGTAATCACCATCCTTTGAGATGCATCAGCCCCATAACGATTTTCCCGATGCGTTAACGTCCTTCAGCACTCATGTCATATTTCAACAAGAGGTTCCAACTGCCACGGAGAATAGACCGATCACCATCGCTTTCTGTCGAATATCGGAGAACCAGACGAGAGGTTTTATGCATTCATTAGACTGCGCGAATAGACATGTATTGTACACGGTACGTTGGGCCCACAGAAGACGAACCCGTTACTGGTGGTATTGAAGCTGAATTAGTAGTAAGCGTCATTGTGGGTCAAAAAGGTGATATGGTTGGCACTACCGTCATCGCCATTCATTGCACAGGGGCCTCACAGATATCCGCAATCCTTCAGCCTTGTGTTGTCCCTGAAAGGCATCAATAACGCCTAGTGAGGTTCAATTGCTGGTGTAGAGCGTGAGGATAGAACGATAACACGCGAGTGGGACTTGAATAGGTGTATATGATTAGCTGACATCCGATTACGATTAAGGTATGGCACACACATAATATTTGCGCCCGTTTCGTTTGACGTGGCGAAAGAATAGAAATATATACGGGCAAATGTCGTGATTGATACAGAGACCCCACCCCCGCCTCGCCTTGGCCAGTTTTTCCCTCTAGCTCTCTGGCCTTCTGGTCCTGGAAAGCCTGATGTTGCCCTCGAGCATAATCGCCAAGCTAGTTGTACCAAGGTAAAGGGAAGCGTTGGCATGGACGACCGGTGCTTCGACGCTGTGACGAATGGAAACTAAGAAGGGTTATGAATGCCTAGAAGGACATTCACTGCGGCGCACTGGTTCCCGATGACGGATTTCAAAGCCGAGTGACTGTAGCAATGGGAAATCCCCAAAGATCAATGACAACTAAGCTTTAGAGCGTATAGGAGGGTTGTAAGTACGAAACGGTATCGCCGAAACCGGAGAAGTCGCTCTTCATTGGCAGCTGAGTCACAGGAGCGTTTATTGTGGACATTGGAGAAGCACCGGTATGTGCTGTGGGTACAGGCTCGTGTACCCAGGAAGGATACTCGTTAGATGGACGAGGCGGTAAGTGTGGTACTTCTGAGGATGGTGGCAGTGGCTCCTCCTGAGGCGTTTGACCTGTTCCAGGCGTCGAGGTCACTTCAGAAAGAGGACTTGACCCCCTGAGCGATGTGGGAGGACGTACGGGATATGCAGCAGAGGTCCTTCCAAGGAAGGTTCGACAGCATTCGCGGTCCCTTATTGGTGCTCGGGCTCATTTCCAGGATCACGGAGACGCACCACAGGTGGGAAAGTATCAGTTTTATTGTACATTGTGTGATTACCGTCTGGGGGACGTGTTTGAGGTGATGGTCGTTGTTTGGTGGACGTCGAGCTCGACGAGGATCAGAATGTGTCCTTTCTGGCCGCCGTTGTGGGCATCAGCCATATCCGCACTAGCGTAACTAGTAGCTATTAGCCATAGACGTCGTAATGTGTGATGTAGTAAATTCGAAGGACTTACTATTGACACTTAAGCAGCAGACGGTGATGGGGAAACTCAAGATAGCGAGGAAGAACTTGGTGTCCCACTGTGGTGGCGGTCGCATGGTATTTCACCAGGCCTCTCCTTTTGGAGAGAAGAGATTCTGAGGTTGTCAGCGCGGTTGATATGGTTGCATAAACGTATGAACGTACGAAGTAACGTCCGTTCGGGTCACCTATTATGTATTTATGCCCACAATATATCTTTTGTTGTCTTGGGAGCATCCGCGTCGCCAACAGTAGTCGCGATGGATATTGATATAACGAGCGAGGAGAAGGAGCGTGCAAGCGCCAGTCAATGTTCCGACGCGACTTGGTAGCCACGTGTCCCGCCATCATAAAGTCGCCATTTGCCAAAGAATACTCTACGTGACCGCCTGTCGACAACGTGAAGAGCTCGCCGTACGGGAGGAGACGTGCAGGTGCGTCATTGCATCATACACCCCACTCAAGCATTACTATCGGATCGTGAGTCCCCATGCATCTGCCCCACAGACTTTACATCTCTGCCTTCTTTTCAGTCTTTACCGCCTTTCATCATTCGTTCTGCAGCTAGTGCCCTCATCACCTGCAATACCCGTGGTCTCCGTCAAGAGTACCGCCCTTCCACCCCCACGACTGTCCAATTTCACTAGACTAGTAGTCGAGCACGCTCGGATCGACATCTCCCTGCAAGCTGGCATCCGTGCCAAACCGAAGGACAGCTCGTCCGATGTCGAATGCATGGTCTTGTTTCCCCTTAGAGCTAGACGAATACAACAGATTGCACCACCTGGCCTACGACTGCGAGGCGTAGTTGCGCGAGGTATCGCAGCTAACGCTGGAAAACCGGAATGAATACCCAGAAGATGTGTTACTACGAGTGGGCCTCTGCTTCAGTTGCCATGGACGGCTAGGACTTCTATGAATGCCGCCGACACGGTTTCGGATGCTAACTCTACGACCAAAATGCCAGGACATTTGCAGAATCGCCACACCTAAGGGAGCACCAATCAACGCTGAAGATGTCTGCTTGGTAATATTAGGATATGACGCATTTGTATCTCATTGCAGATGGTGTGTCGAGTGGGATGGACCGTATCTTTCGGTATGTCCAATTTCAGCGTGCAAATGAACGAGCTGAAAAGATTCTATTCTTCAGATCAACAAGTCCTTGGTTTGCCCCATTCCAAATCATCAACATTCCCTTGTGATTCAAGTCGCGACCTTGGACGCGGTTCTTTCGACAGTTTGGCTCTGCGATGATACTACTCACGGTCTTACTTCACCATCGCAACTTCCTCGTCTACGATCAAATCATCCTTGGCTTTCACTCCGATAGAACTGTCCTTGCATTCTTGCAGTAAGAATGAATCGTCTTATAACCAGCGCACTTGCAAGAGGCTGATGTTCCCTTGGAGTAATAGGACGGAGAGCGAGACCTTATGGCGAAGCCCAGAAACCCGTTGGAGAATTTGACCATGGATTTGATTATGGAGGGCGAAATTGTACAGTAGACAAAACAATTATCTATTCCATATTGACTGAGCTATACGCCATCTATCGTGCTTGAGACGTCCCACCATCTCGCTGAGCCATTTCAATCGAATCTGGTCCCTCCTCTAAAGGCTCGGTAGAATTCGAAGACTGTTCTACCGGCTGCACGTCCTCATCCCTGCTGGTGCTCGAGCTACGGCTGATAATTCTTCCCAAATCAGAAGTAGACTCGGACGGTTGTAGAGTTGGATCTGGCAAGTTTCCATGATCACCGGGATCTGGAACACCATCTGAGAATGCCAGTGGAGTGTCGGTATGCGCAGTGCTATCGTGAGGTAGCGGCCGTGTGGATGGTAGGCCATCGGATGCGCTCGGATTAATTGGCAGCATCAGAGCCGTCCGTCTGGAATCATCGCTCGCTGCGACCTCAAACGAATTAGACTGGACCGTCCAGGGCTCCGTGAAGGATCGAGCATCATCATTGCTATCTCCTTCAGCGGTGATGTCCGGATCCTGTTCATGAGAAGGTACAGCATCCTGTCGGTCAATGGGTACGTCCAACTCCATATGCTGAATCCTAGTGAGGTCCTGATGGTCGTGGTGTAGCGATGAGGCGCAGATTTCCTGTGTTTCTTCGGCTGGGTATCCAACGGTATGTACGCTGATACCTTCTGAGGGCCGGGCTGCCTGGAAGTCTGATTCTGGTACCAATATATCCTCATTTCCTCCGTGTTGCGTCTTTCCGTCTCCAATACCTTCAGTTTCATTCTTTGCGGCGAGTACTGGGGCCGGATTGTCAGAGGGCATGCGTTCCAAAGGTTCCATGTCTTCTTCGACCGACGTTACTGGGTCTGACTCGGATTCCATAGCGATCCAGATTGAGAGTGATGAAGGACGTGGATGGAACTGCTCGACCCGCTTCTTCAACTTGATGAAGGTCTTCCTCCCTGCCATCTCCTCGTCTGTACCATCACCTTCTTCTAAATCTTCATCATCTGAGGCCGGTATGGTCTTCTCCAAGACATCCAAGAGCAACCATAATGGCCAAGAAGGCAAGAAGGCTTTCATATCGCAGTCCGAAATAGATACCATGCTGGAAATCCAGGGGAGGGTGTGGTAACATCCACAGTTCTCGTACCCTTCCTTCAGAGATATCGTCACGGCTTCCGACATCTTCTCCAGCAGTGTGCCCATCAGATTCTTATCGCACACATAGCAGGCATCCAAAGACCGCATGACGAGGTCGGCCATCATAACGAATTGGTGACGAGCGAAGGGGTCCGAGTAGCGCGTGTTCTGGTTGAACATCTGTACCGCAAGACGCACTTCGTTGTCTATGTAAATGCCAGGGACCCGGGGTCCGTCGGCTGCATGCAAAGATACATCAGTATACAAGTAGATTGCATTGAATATAAAGTACGTTACCAGATATCCGTTTGGTGCCTTCTGCCATGTGCACCCTGCTCACACTACACAGTACTTCCAGTATCATGGTGTGTACACCGCTCGAGCGAAGTTTTTGATGCGAAGTGGATTGTGAGTCTATCGCATCGTTGTATATCTTCTGTAGTCGCGTACGGCCCATATCAAAATCTTGGTTGTAACGGAAGACGGAGAACATATGTTGAGACAGGCATGCAAACAAAGGCAGCCTATTTGAGCTATCATCTAACATATACATGATGTCGCCGAGGAGAAGGAATCCGAGGACCCAGAGGTCAGAACGATCCAGCAAGTTCACTTGCAGATCAAGGTAATCATAGCCAGAGTAAATGCCTCCTCGGAACATTTGGTGTCCATCGCCCACCGTCTTGTATGCTTTGCTTTGAAGATGGTCCCCAAGGTCGCTGAGGAGTTGCAGCTCTCTAGACTCAGACTTGGCTGAGCAGAGTTTCCGCAGCACATACATGAAAACATAGTAGCGGCTAAAGGCGTCGACACGGTCCATGTGTAAAGATTCTGCCGATGTGGCGACATGTTTCAAGAGGCGTGGGTCTTCGGTGCCCTTGCGCACCCATGAGAGAGCCCTGACCAGGGGCATGACTTCGCAGACATCCTTCGCAACATCTCTCATATTTTCCGGATCAGGGTACTCGACGCAGTTGAAGTCGGAGATCTCTGAGGATCCTAAATCGTCAATGTACAAATCTCGTTCCCTCCAATTTGAGAAGCGGGGAAACGAGGGAGGCGATGCACTTCCGTCGGAGAGCACGCGACGAATGCGGGATGAGCACGTCGTAGCGAGATGTCCGGCTGGTTCAATGATCCATTGATGAACCTTCGTTGCTACAGTGTCCAGGTGAAACACGAACATAGCAAACCAAGGAGCATTTCGAAAGATGTGGACGCATTTGGCAAGCCACCTGAAATGCCACCGGGTCCATGAAACAACCACAGCGAGAGAATCGAAGATGACAACACACACCCATGCTGTCGGCGACTTGTACGGACAACGGCGGTAGACTGCTGGTAGTACTGTGACAGCACAGAGGACCAGAATCACAACCGACACTGCGGTCGTGATAACGATGGCGACAACATCATCCAGCGTCCACACCAGTATAACTAGACCAGCAAGGAAGAGGACGACGGCGAGCTCCAGAAGAGCAGGAATGGCTGAAATCCCTGCTGATACTCTCCACTCCTCCCATGCTTCGTTGCGTAGATGGCGGGAACGCACGTTCTCTCTTGGTGCTTCTGCAATCTTCCTCCATTGCATGTATTCGCTAACCCACTGCTTGGCGAGCATTCCAAAAAGCGCCGAGGAAAGACTAAAGATGAGACTAAGGAACCAGAGACAGTTCATCCACCTTGCCGAGGTGGAGACTTGGAACACGGGAGAGGTGGATGTGTCTGACACGGTGGAGTTTATGAAGGGAGGGAGGATTTCGAAGTGAACGAGTTGCGAGGAGATTTTGGACAGGAGTTGGACGGTCAGCTGATTATTATCGGGCTGAAGCAACATGTAGGACGGCACAACGAATGCTGTCAATACACCAGAAAATAAACCGGCCTAGGGAAGTTTAATTAGAAGCTGCTGGGGTGAGATGCGGCGCCTACGTACGAATGTCGGGAGTGCGTTGATCTCATCGTTTAGTACACTCATTCTACGCTCGTCGTATTCTCTCATATATCTCTCCACCCCGAACCATCCCGTCTCCTGGGAAGCCTCGGGGGAAGCCTACGATGACGAACTGAGTTTCATGCAGGGAAAATACTTTGGGAGCCACTCACCGTATTGGTATCTGGTTCTGGCATTGGACGGCGTGAAGGCGGGAGAGAGTGAAGACGGCAAGATCGAGGACAGAGCAAGTATTTATGAGACCTGCCTCATTGGAGTCGCCGCGTGTTTTGAGTAATGGAAGCACACACACAGTAGATATCACAATATCTAGGTTCAACGCAATGCTTGGACATCGACGGACAGAACTCAATCGCTCAAGGCACAGCTTGAATCTTCATTTTGAAGATTCCAGGAGATAGAGGCATAGCTGATGACGTGGGACAGCAATTACTTACGAACATGAGGAGGGCATCGATGTCGTCATTGAGGACCTTCATCTCGCTCGCATCGCTTTCTCCTATATATTTCTCCACGCCTGTCCATCCCGTCTCCTGGGCAGCCTCGGGGGAAGCCTGCGATGAGTGAGCCAATGTGCCGCCATGACCAATGAGAGCGACTGACCTTGGTAGTGTCCGGTTCTGCCATTGCACCGTGGGAACAAGGGAGAGTGTGGACGGGGCGAGATCGAGGACAGAGCGGGTAGTTGTAAGCCCTGCCTCAGTGAAGGCGCGTGTTTCGATGAATGGAAGCGCAGATACAGCAAATACCACTATATCGGGAGTCAAGGCAGTGTTTGAAGCAGACTGACGGAACTCAATCGTTCAAGGCACAGGTTGAACCTTCTTTCTTGACGTTCCAGGAATCGGTGCAAGATAAATGGTCCTTCGGGTCAAGGAACTCCCGACCGTTTCTCGCAAACATGACCACGGTTGATTTTCAACCAGTGATTGGCGTATATGTATGACATCCTGGCAACCTCTCAAAGTACTTCAGCGCGGCAAGACACTCCTCCGGGAGATCGTTCGATACATCATGGAAGAATTCTCTGCAATTTCGAACCTTTCACGTTGTATACATGATATCACACTCTACAGGAAAAGACGGGCGTGTAAGAGGCCCGTGATTACGAAAGTTATCAACGGCTTACCAACGTATTTCATCGCGGGTAAAGCCCACATATATCGTTTCAACGTTATAACTGCACTCCTGAGACTCAAAGGGTGTACATCGTTATCGCCCTAAAGCTTTATGGCAATATTGGTCAAAACTACGAATGACGCAAAGAAAACCAAACGCACAATATCGTTACTCTCGTCCAGATCCAGAGGCCGACATATAATCCTCTAGACCTCTGTAAGGCCGTTTGATAGTCCGTCAGAGCGCTGACCGCACTCATGTAATTGTCCGGTCAAGTTCGACTGTCCTTTCAGTTCATCGGAAAAACCACCCGAGGCAATAAACGTGCAAATATCGGGCAACCTGGGATATCCTAGTTAGATATGCACTGATGGGGAGCATCGAGGTTACACTACCGTCCCAGTCCTCGCGCCTCTTCTGGTGACCGTGATCTGGTTTGCATGTCAGGAAGCTGCAACTGTGTAAGGTTTTTGTTCGGATTATCCAGCATCCACCGGGTTCTGCGATCCAGAGGCTCAATAACCGATCCCATTTAGAACTCGCACCAAGCCTCAACGCTCCCTGCCGCGGTTTTTTGTGACCAGTCTCAACGGTGAGCACTCGCGGCCTTCGTATCGTACGTCGGGCAAAGACCGTTGTGCCTTGTGCTTCACGAGTGATATTGTGGAAGCGTCACTACGGCAGTCAAGCTACGAGGGTAAGCAACAACAATGGGTTAGGTAGTTGGCTCGCATTCACATACCACTGCAAGCAATATATCGATCTCGTGATAATCCTTCGGCGTTCGTACTTCTGGCTTTATCCAGAAGATCCAACCACCCCTTTCCACCATACCGACCGGATTACCGAGAACTCCAATGTCCAACATCAACCCATCATCTGTCACTTCTCTCTCTGGTCGACCTGGTGTTGCTGTGCCAAGGTGATTCCGGCCTTTCATCCCCTGGACTTCATCGACCAAACCCTCAAGGTGGTTGTCACAAGCTGGTCGGGAAGGGGGCGTCGATACAGTACGGATAGCATGTATGCGATGCGCTGAAGAAGTGAAACCCGAAAGTTGTGAGTACACAACCACGCTGAGAATCGGATTTATAGTTCGGTACACACCTTACTCTACCTCCGTTCTTCACTCTTTCGTTATCGTTCCACTTGAGTTTCAGCTCATAGAAGCAATAGCAATATTTATGATAGTGAGGGAAGGCGAGATGGAAGGCAGATGCGACAAGAACAAGATGTGGAAGCGCCATTCATGCGGAACCGACAAGAGTCCGTAGCCACGTGTCCCCGCCATCACAGCCCGCCTCCCCGACGCCTCCCGACACCGACGTGGTACCCACGTGCTATCGATCCCGCCATCACAAACTCATTTATATCCCTGGACCCAGCTGCAGCCATCCTTCTCGCGCGGAGACTTTCCTCTTCAACTTTCCGACACCTGGTAGATCGACACTAGCAGAAAGACGCCACTCGATTTGGATACAACTACCGCAAGCGACCTTGCAACCCGATGGCTCACGTGTAGGAGAGGTTCAATGGATTCGAGTTGAGGTCAAGTGAAAGGGCACGCAGGTGAGCTATCGACTGCATTCATACACCTCTCAATACCTATCGTTAGATACCCCAGGCTACTACTACTAAATGGGTAAGTTTCGCTTGTTTCACATGCTTTTTGGTATCCCGTCTGATACCGTCTTTTCATTATCGTTCTTTTACAAGTATAAAGGAATTGTCACATCAAGCCACGACACATACTCGTCGTCTGTGACAAGACTTGTAGCACCGCCCTTCAGCTCTCCTCATCTACGTTTCTACAAATTCTCCGCGCCAAACGAAGAAGTGAGAGAGGGTTCGTCCATCACCCGTGCGAGGATCCGGGCCTCAGAGACAACTCAGGTACGATAGATATCTTGGTGATAACCGCAAGGGGGATCTGATGGAGTACTAGTAGTCGGGCATGGCGGATGCCCAGTGAGAGTAGCGCCACAACGCTACAGTTGGGAGGGCCTGTTATCAGGCGCAGAGGGACAACTGTATGGACCCTGCCAGCCGTTCTCGATCCTAGTGTCTCTGCATATCGACCATCATAGCTGGTAGATACGAAACCACGACAAAGACAGTTGCTGAGGATCATGCCTCTCCATCAACCCACGTATACCAGCAGTGTACAAGGAGAGAAGTATGCCAAGAGAGATTGTGGGCCAAATCATATATCGGTGCGTCTTACTTCGCTTGAGCATACAAACAAATGAGCTAAACAAAATCTACTTGATAGATGTTTACAGTACATCGGATCGGGCATCGAAGTTAGTCATTGGAGGAGCAAATTCTTGGTGCGCTTCGTTCTGCCCCACCGATATTCCCCAGCGATCAAAGCCATCACGTAGGACCCGACCCGGTATATACTTGCCTTCTACAACAACGCTCAACACCTGCCGTCTTCGCCATCGAGCCTTTGCCATCTGCAACCAAACTCTTCATGGTTCCTGTCCTGTTATCGTTCCCTCGTTCATTGAAACCTTACTTGCCGCCATCCTTGACCGTGACGTTAAGACGGACGGATGGTCTCAATCTGTGGAGATATAGTCCCGCGGATGTCCCATAATACTGCCTCCGAGGTAGACAGTCGAGCTCAACCCGATCTATCTGCCACCTATAATCTGCCAACATACAGACCGAGACTCAACTCGTGCACCAACATGGAGGGAAACTGTCCAGACTATGTTCCATAAGAGTCAGTGTCTGATTAATGTATGGATTACTTACCTTCCAACTTTTCGACCCGATAGACCCTCACATTGCAAGGTTTATGGCTACGATTCTACATAGATAAGATGTCCACCGCAGCAGCCAAACAGGACACTTATTCATCCACAGTCTTGAATGTCGTCATCAAAGGTGCCAAGCTTGATGCTCTTTTTGCGTCCATCAACTCGCTAGTCCCGGTTGGATCTTGCAGGGGTATGTTTGTTCGTATAAGACCAAGATGCCGAATACTGATAGATGGATTGACAGCTAGTATCCGATTGCCAATCTCCGTGGACGGCATGCTTTGGGTAGAAAGCTTCAGACAATGAGTAACGAGCTCCATCCTATATTTCAAGTATTCTTCGCTCATATTATTGCGCTATAGGCTACTCTCCGTCCTGCGCACAATCCCAGACCACCACGCATGGCAGAAAAACAGGAATAGTGTTGGTTGGGGAAGTATCCCCCGATAATCTCAGAATCCTTGCTTTTGGGAAGCAAATCAACCTCGTTAACATCTTGCCAACCAAAGAAACGTCGCAACTTTTTATGGGCCCACAATCATTCGGAAGGAAGAATGTCATTCTCAACGGGATCGCAGCGCATGCCAGACACATTGCTTGCGCTCATTTGCTGCCCAATTCAAGCGATCCACTAGCGGCATTCTCGCTAGACCGTATCCCTTCCGGCCTACGTCGGTACACCGACGTTGGAGCGAGTGGGTGAGAGAAGGAAAGTATGCGTTAGAGTTGATTGATGTTATTTTCGTGAGTTCCTTATCTTACATGGATAGAAAGAGTCGGCGGCTGACGTCTCGGGCTCGCAGAACTAAAGGAACCCTGGAGATCGACTCATAAATGTGCACGCCAATGGTGCATGAAAAAAAGGCAATGAAGTATCATGCGTCAGTTTCTTTCATGGTCAGTTTTATCTACTGTGTCGTCTCACCATTTGTGTCCTCAGAAATGACATGTACGCCATACAATGTACGTTTACTTTGTGTTTTTCAGTGCTGATGTTCAATTGAGCACATATTGAGAGCATATTATCATAGCTGGTACGGTGCAAGACGTCTCGCGCTTGATCGACTTCTACGTAATCTGTTTCCGTCAGGGGAAAGAGAAATCACCCAATAGATGGTGGCAAGCAAGAGCCTTGGCGGGCACTCGACTTGAATCAATGCAACTCACGGTAAGCGGCACATTTTTTACTGCTCGATTGATCCCTCTGACGTTTTATGGGTCTTGTCAAATTGCAGAGCCGCGTAACAGCTTGCAGTACCTATATTGCCTGCTACATCCCTCACAGCCACACGAGCCACTGGATACTCTCACATCCCTGTCTCCCCACCGTACTTTCCGCCATCTCTCCTCTCCCACACCGCAATCCACGACTATATCAACACCCTTTACACCGCCTCAGACTCAATCAATCCCTACTTAAACAAGAAGGCTTTGGTGTTGTCCGGAGGGAGCGATCTGCTCGTGCCGTTCGAGCATTCGAAAAGGTATGTAGAGGACTTGAATGTCAATCGGGGAAAGGAGCCGAGAGGTGTGAAGGAAGTGGATGTGTGACATGAGTGTACGCCGGCTATGGTAGTTTCATCTGGGAACATTCGTTGACTGCCGGTCCACGTTAAAGGAACTTTTTGCTTGTCAGCGACAGGTTCAAGTTTTCTCGGTGCGCTGAGCCTCAAATCAAGGGTTTCGGCTGTATTTCACTTTCAATTTGTTGTATCCAACTCACCTTTGAAAGACTCAAAATCATCAACCTGCAGCTCTCTGAGACCCACCACCACTTGTGATCCATTTCTGATGAACGTACTCCTGCACATTGGCGCCACTAACACTGCAGTACCAT
Organism: Hermanssonia centrifuga; assembly: GCA_001913855.2. Taxonomy (NCBI): domain Eukaryota; kingdom Fungi; phylum Basidiomycota; class Agaricomycetes; order Polyporales; family Meruliaceae; genus Hermanssonia; species Hermanssonia centrifuga. Next base: position 16,746 of record MLYV02000425.1, read on the forward strand.
ACGTTTCATTTCATTTCAGCGTCGAACTCGCAATTTATATTGCCCCTTTTTTGATCAACAGGAACGCTCGAATACACACGTTGGCCTTGTTCCTTGAGCCCGACCAGCTAAATTTGAGATTCTTTGGTTGGCCGACAAATGTAAAGAGCTTATTCGTCGACATAGCATTCAGCGAATTCCAGCTCTCATGTCCAAGATACGACCGTACTTGGACTCTCTCTGCCTTGTTATGACAAGCGTCTCATCATGTAGCCATACACTCACACAGGGTAACAGTAGTTGATGCACATATTCTTATTGATTATATATTTGTTCAATATATTTTCTATCTCACTTCACTGGCAGCGATTCCCTTGCCTGGTCATCTCAATAAGATCTCGAATGTCCTTTGATCGCCCGGTGGAGTTCCTACATCCCTCGACTCACCCGACATCTTCGTCCTCAAGTCAAAGGGTCGGTCAGCATCGAAAGGGAACGAGGACGGGGGTACCGACGAACTTGGCGGGTGTTCATCATCAAGCTTCCCAACGCATCCGAGATATGACAGAAGTGTAATCTTGCCATAATACTTGCCTCTAGAAGTCATTGTACGTTCACTCCGTGGCTCCTTTGTACTACTCCATGTATTCATATTACATGAGTGTGGTAATCATGGAGAACACACAGGCATTGGCTTGACAGGAGATGTAAATTGTACTCAACAGGTTTATCGTGATGATTTGCTTCTTCGAGAGGTATCCTGCCATCCGACACCAACGGCGCTCTATCACCCACATAGTCCATACTGCATTATCTACTTACCACCCCGTACCAGCATTGGTCGGCCTATTGCTACCATCAGTCGCAGGACGTAAGGTGCATAATACACGATCGATCAAAGGATGATTTCAAATGTACATTGACTGTGAGGCATGTCAGACACAAAATTGAGCACAGGCGACCTAGAGATGGAGAATCATTTATGTACGATGCACCTTGACAACCGACCAGCCGTTTGCACTCCACGGGTTAACATCCAGCTGCACCTGTCAGGCCAAATGTAGAACGTGCAGAGCATGCGTTGATGCTCAGATATGATAATGAAGAGGATGATGAAGGAGTTAACGAAGACGGAGGAAGCATGGGACTCACTATTGTTGAAACCACTCTTGAGTATGTTGATGAGGTCGCATCTGTTGGAAAACATTGATCTCTGCCAGTGAAGATTGAACGGCGGTGGGCCCACGTACAGAAAGAAATACAACCCGATCTTTCGTTATTATTATTATTATTATGGTTCCTCGTTTATTGTCCTCGAGGGTATCCCCTATGGTAGACAATACACTTCAAGTTCTACGAGTTTGAATGTGACCAACGAGTCAGGCTAAATCATCAGCCTATCGGCTATTGAGAAGATCTATGGGAAGGAGGGATTATGATGTGATATGCTAGAGTGGCAAAGGAAATGTCTGCGCGTAGTCTGTAGAAGAAAATGTGTGGGTCGCGATAACCCTGTCATACGAGTTTCCGCGCATTTATGTTCCTGACGGTTGTGCCGTGTGAGACTAGGTTCTAAACCTGCCGTCCTTCTGGTGAACTTTGGTTCCCTGGACTTTTGTCTCTTGCGACGGCAGGGATACGTTTTAGCGGTCCCCCGCTATCCGTCATAACTCCCCTGATCTCGGAACTGCTGGTTTCCACTCGGTACGACTTATAGCTCTGCACTATTGCCTGGCTTGCTCTCTCCGCTCTTCCCTTTTCTCCCTACCCTTATCTTTCACCCCTCTCTTCTTCGCCTTCTCTTGTATTTTCTCCGGAGGTGGGAGTGTCATGATACCTAATTGTTCGCTGAAGCGGCGAGTACGGTGGACGTAACGGAATAGAGGTTGTAGGGATTTCGCGTTCGTGAATAATGCCGCCAGCGATCGCGCATCGTCTCCTAACTCAAATATGAGTGCGGACCTAGGGTGATTGAAGGCCGGGCAGTGTAGGATGTAATGTGCTACTGTCTCTGGTGCCTCTTGACAAGCTGGGCAGGTCGAGGTTTCCGCTTTCCCGATCTTGTGTAGATGCTTCTGAAGGGGGGCGTGTCCTGTGCGTAATTGGAAGAGAATTGCCGCATGTCTGCGAGGTAGTCCAGCGATGAGGAGCCCGTATTTCTTCGAAGGTAAATTGGGGTCTATGTCATTCATCTTTGCCCACCGTGGTGAGTTCCTCCATCTCCTCGATGCTTCTTCCTTTAACTCCTGAGTTCGCATTTGATGCAGT